>PVKE010003558.1:0-30000 GCA_004027555.1 Craseonycteris thonglongyai
TAAAAGAAAAAGAATTTAATTGAAAACCTAACAAGTCTGGCCATGAGTGACTTTTAAAATGAAAATCATTTTTAACTTAAATGGCTTTTGGAAGGGAAAAAGGGTGGGGGGGGAGCATTCTTTGGACAGTTTGATGAGTGATGCGGAAGAAAATAACTAATACGGACTAATACCCGCCCGGGGTGGACGCCTTAAGTAACACGTCTAGAAGGACAATTTCTCCAAACACTTGTTCGAGAAAAATCATCCTAGTGCCTTTTCCCGGGAAGGGAACAAACCACACAGCGCTTAATGTGAACCTCTTAGCCCCAGCTGGGAGTCGTTCTTGCATTCACGGATTTTTCCACTTGAATTCCCTTTCGTTCTTGTGCATTGTCCCTCGCTCTGGAGAAAGGATTTCCTGCTCCTTTGGCCATAAACCCCCCGTGCAAATTGTCTCGGCGGTCCCACCCCGCCCCCCAAGGTCATAACTGGGCCTTGCGCCGCCCCCCTTCGCCTGCGGCAAACCAAGGGAGCTGGCGGGGGTCCCCATCCCAAGCGCAGCGAGGCCCTGCGCCACCGTTTGGTGGAAGGATCTGAGCGAGGAGAGGAGAGCATGGTCCTTGCTGAGTCTTCCTCCCAAAGCAGAAAATGGAAATTTCCCGGTCCGGGTCCCTAAAGGGAGGTGATAGATCGATGTTCGGAGATGTTCACGCGCGGCTGGCGGCGGAGCATCGACTCACCGCCGGGAGAGCAACCTCGTCGGTCCCGTGCGCTCCGATCGGCTCCCTTCACTGCAACCCCAACCCCTACCGCCAGCTCGGGACCGTCCCACCCCCTTGGTTTTGGGTGGAATTGGAAGGCCCCAGTCTGTGGAGGGCTCTGGAGGACAGCTCGTCCTGTCTGCCCACTGGGGCACCGTCCCACCCCCATGCCCGGGCCCTGCACTGGGAGATGCGGTGCTGAGTGGCTCGCTTTCCCCTTCACCCCTGCTCGCTGGACGGCAGGAACCTTCAGGGGAAGGCCCGCGGTTCCGGTTCCGTTGGCCCCAGGACTCTACTGCAGATGGACCGGAGCCCAGGGACCTGGGAGGCCGGCGCAAGGTGAAGAGGAGCTGAGACCCTCCCCCCCATACCCCCCACACACACTCAGCCGCGATGTCCCCAAAGCGCAAGGCAGAGCGGGTGCCCCCTAGGGAGCTCTGAGTGAGGTTGTCCCCGGCGTTGGCCGCAAGATGGGGTGTAGAGCTGCCTTAAACTACAATGTCTGTGACGTTGGAGCAAGAGACTTAAGGGAGCAGAGGCGGGTACATACAAGCTCTGAATCTGGGTTCCAGAAGTCATTAGTGACAGTCACCGCGGCCTTTATCCGTGTCGACATGGGATTGTTTTCAGAGAGAACAAGCACTGGCGTATCAGCATGTAGCGAGAGACTAGCAGTGAGCAAAGGCGAATTCCATGTGATTTCCACCCTTGGGGAACCTCCGTCAAGAGCCGGGGCCTTGGTGCCAGAACAGCCTGGGTTTGAATGCAGCCTGGGTTTGAATCCTAATGGCTACACCTCTTCCCTGTGTCTGAGCTCTGTGGCCTTCCAAAAGCTATTTGACCTTTCTGCTACATGGCCCTTCGGGCAGGTGGTTGCAAGGATTAGAGAGGCATGGAGCAAGTTGTGGCCATTAGGAACTCTTTCGGAAATGAGGAATGGATTCAGAAGAAATCCTGGGAGGCCTTGCTTCTGCCAACATGCACCAGCCCGTCTCAGCCACCATTGTGCCCGGGGTTGGCAGAGTCCTTTCAGATCACAGGCAGCTCCGTGCGTCTTCAGCCCTGCCCCCAGTATGTCCGTGGACTGGCTACAACGGGCAGGTTCCGGGGTTATATACACGGCCAGCCGAGTGGGAGGAGAGGAGGGGACGGGGAGGGGCGATCCGACTCGTGTGTCCAGAAAGGGCAGGCGTGGCTGTTGGGAAGGGAGGCGGCTGAAGACCTGGCGTTGGGTCCACATACAGATGAGGTGGATGAGGGATCTGAAACCGGGCACAAGGGAGGCATCCCAGGCCCGGGCCCGGGCCCAGTAGATGGAATTCAAGAGACGTTCAGGAGCAAGTGGGTGTTCATTCCTGTGTTGCCAAGTTGTAGGAGGCCTAGAATGGAGTCCTGCGTCTCAGCCCTGAGATGTGTACACAGTAAGCGCTTTGGAAAACGTGAAGCAGACCTAGAGGGCAGCAGAAGAGGCCACTGGGCAGCCCGGCGGCAGCGCCCCCAAGGTGACTTCAGTTGCGACAGCAGAACCAAAACGCTTAAGGCTACAGCGAGCACCAGTCCTGCCCCAGGGTGCTGAACTGGCAGCCTTTCTAAGCTGTCAGGACAACACTCGGCGTGGAGACCCAGCTCCGGGGCCGAGGGCTCGCGCCCCTGGGTCACAACCTAGCATGTGTGTGGCTAGGGAGACACTGGCCCTGATGGTGCTGAAACCAGGCATGCGGTGGCCTTTTGGAGGCAGAAGCTGGTCACTGGCTAAGGCCGAAGATAGGGTGGCTAGGACTAGCACTACGTTTTTTTGTTGTTGTTTGTTTGTTTTTTTCCTCTGGCTTCTGAGTTCCAGATCTAGGAAACATAATTCCACCCCTGCCATCCATTCCGGATACCACGGGGCCTTTCATCTCTCCTTATTTCTTCGCAACTTTACCTTAAGGGTGGCTGTCCTTGTGTGCTTATTTGTGGGTGATAAAGCAAATACACATATTTTAGATTTATCTGAAATCTCCTTGGACTTCGGCCACCCTTGGATCAGGGATCCTCTGGTCAGAGAGGAAGTATTGATTTCAAACTCAAAAACTACCAGGCAGAACAGTTACTGATTCCCAGACCCAGTGTGGAACCCCCTAGTACACAGTACAGTACGTACCTTTCCAAAAACGGAAAGTGGTTTGTTGAAGGACTGCCTTTCTGTTTTAAATCAGTTCTGGGTTGCCTTTGAACCTGATTCCTGACACCCAACAAGTGACGCCTCTCCTGGGGTTGTGACTGGCAAAAAGAAAACTTGAAATGCTGAAATTGGGTGTTCAGGGGATTTCCTTAAAATGCCAAGAAAGCAAACCTAACTACTTTGGAAGGCCATTTTAGCAAGGAGGTAGAAACGGTTTCATTAAAGAGGGGTTACACATTTAAAAGGTCACAACTCAGCAGAACTGGGTTTCAAAACATAAAAAGTGAAACATTAAAAAAGGGGGTAGGTAGCCTCACATTGTAGCACGAGGAAGCTTTTGTTAGGTCCTCCCCCTTCCCCAAAGCTGGATAATAATTTTTAAAACACACTTCAAAAGTTGCTATAGTGAAGAAACTCCTTCTTTGCCATTCAAACTGCCTAGTTTTGGGTGACAATGTGCGATTGCTTAGGTGAGTTCTTTCATATCACTAGGATAGTCTGTCAAAAAGTTGATTAATTTTAGAAATACATTAACTATTTCTAAAGAGATGACATCTATCTAAATTGAACTGGGATTTTTTGAAAGACTTTTGTGAAAGGGCAATTTGTGACTCTACAGAAGAAAATGTCCCCTGGGGTACTCAGGACTGCATGCGGGAGAGCAAGACCCCCCCATACCCCCAAGATAAGGAAAGTCCTTGTGGCTGTAAGAAATCACTTAGCAAATGGGATTCTTTATGTGTGCATTTTAACATTTCCATGTAGGTAACCAAAAGTCAAATCACTGAGCAGACCGATTGTTTCTAAATATAGTCTGAAAGGTATTTTGGAAAAGTCTAATTTATTAACAAGGTGACAGATAGGTTTTCATATGTAAAGTAGTTCTGTGTTTAAATCTCTTTTTAATCTCAAAGCTTCCTAAGAATGAGGTGGGTTTTGATTTGGTCCCATTTTACAGGGGAAAAAAATCCAGGCATAGGGGGAACTGCTACAATCCATTCTGGTTAAGTAGAATCCACTAGCTGTGCGACCGCCCCAAGGTCCTGTAACCTGACTTGGAGACCATGCTGGAAACTGGCTTCATTTATTCCAACCACCGTGTCTGGGAGGACTTAGGAAGAACGTCCTTAAAAAGGAGGAAAAGTGGTTCTTGATTTCAACAGGTAAGTGAAGAACCCAGCTTTCAAAGAATGGTAAGGGACAGGAAGGAGGAAAGGGGATTGCTTATATTTTACCCTTTATGGTTAACAGTTGGGGATCAGGTAGGGGCAGAATTCATTGAACACTTAAAAAAAAAAAAAGGACGTCTTCTCCCCTTAATTTCCTGCCCATAGAGGTTTCATTACAAGCTCTAAAAATTAATTTAAAATAACAACTGCAAACTACGGTTGGCTGGGATTGAATGTCCGAGAATATGGTCAATTTTGCACACGGGTTTTGCAGAGAAAAGGAAAGCAGGAATGACGGTAAGATATAGAAGGCAGAGAGAAAGGGGGGGAGATTTCTGTTTCTGATTGCCAGTGACCCCCCCCCCACACACACACACACAAGTAAACCAGAGAGTAAGGCTCCGTGGCTCACCCACTGCTGGACGCACGTGTTGGAGGTGGTGCATCGCAGGACTTAAGGGTCCCTCACAGTTGTGGCCCTTGCGGCTAATATAAGGGGGACACTGGGATCCCACAAACCTTGCCCTTAGATTTCCTCTTGCCGCACGTTCCACAGAGAACCATGAAAACAACACGGCACGTAGAGCTTCAGAGTTGGAATTTCCGAGTGGAATCGGAGTTCTCGTGCTGGGGTGGGGGATGGGGTAGGGGGCGATCTAACCACGTGTATTTTATAGGGTTTGCTTTTCCATCTTCTATTTGAGTTGGCCAGATGACAGCCCAGTTGACGATGGTGTCTCTCTCTCAGTAGTCGTGGCCTTCGCAGGTTTGGGACAATAATACATTGCCATTTCCTATTAATATGAAAGGATTGTGACTGCCAAATAAAAGGGGAACAAAGTCTTTGGAAAGTGAGGGACCCCCATTGTGATCACGTCTCCTGCCTTTTGAATAAGGTGTCATCCTCTCCATTTTAAAAACTTCCTTGCCCTTCGTAAGAAATTGAAATCAGCGTTACTGCGGCCAATTGCTCTTTCCCTCCTTTTCTTCTCTCTCTCTCTCTCTCTTCAGTTATTCTCCGTCATGAGTTAAAAAGCTCTGGAAATCAGCTCCTGTGCCAACACCGGGAATATATCCAGACCCACGGTGCGCAAATGGACTGGGAGCTGTTGAATTATGAGTTTTGTCCTGCAGGTTCACACCGACGTCCCTGTACTATGTAAATTGCGAAGCTGTGAATCACAAGGTTAGGGAGAGGAGGTTCTGTTCCCTCTCCATTTGCGGCACCAACCGACCCCAGGTCAGCCTTGGCGTGAGTCACAGCCTCATTTTGTCCTCTGGGCTTTTTTACCCAGAACCTGGGTCCCTCCCTTCCCCGACCCCGTGGACCAGCAGGCGCACAGGGCCGCCACCCCCGCCCGGGAGCCGCGTTTGTGACCTCGGCCGGCCCGGGGAGGTCCCCGCGGGCCGTGGGGTCCCTGTTCCCTGTGGCGGGGCGCTTAACGCTTCCCCGGGTCTCCGGTAGGGACCCTCTTCCTCTGAGACACCCGTGGGAGACGCCGAGGGCGGGGTGACCCCACTGCTGGTGGCATTCAAAGACTGAACTGAACTTGAAGAGGTGGTGGAAAGGGAAAAAGGAAAACGACTTCCAGGTGAACCCAAACCAAAGAAAGCAATCGTTTAACTTGGTAAAAGAGAGTAAGACTCCTTAAGGAGCGATCAAGCTTGTTGGGCTATGATTCTCCGCGTGCGCGCTAAGGTGCAGCTCCTGACACTTGTCCAGCGTCTGCGGGCTCTGGTCTGAGAAAGCCCGGGGGCAGGGGAGGCCCAGGGGAGCGTCTGCTCCTAGAAGGGGGCCGGCCAGTGGCTGAGCGGGTGCCCCCCGCCTTCTGGACCAGCCAAAGGCAGCCGCGGGGGGGGGTATTGTGCTCTGTGGCCAACCAGCCCCTCTCCCCTTTGCGAAAGGAAGGAGCGCGCTCAGGGCCAAATTGGAGGGTGGGTCCAGGAGGGGGAAGGTGGAAGGGGACCGTCCTACCCAGGAGAATCCAGTTCAAAATTCTCTTGCGTTCCCGGGACCTAGTCCAGGAACACCAACCGGTTTCTAAGCACAAGCCAAACGGCGTGGGAGGGTTCGCAGGGGCAGGGGGCGGGTCCTACACTACAGCACGCGGGACCACGG
This sequence comes from Craseonycteris thonglongyai, assembly GCA_004027555.1. Classification (NCBI taxonomy): domain Eukaryota; kingdom Metazoa; phylum Chordata; class Mammalia; order Chiroptera; family Craseonycteridae; genus Craseonycteris; species Craseonycteris thonglongyai. The sequence goes on from PVKE010003558.1 coordinate 6,196, forward strand.
GCACGAATGGTGTTTGGAAGAGACGCTCAGGGGTGCCCCGACCCCTCCTGTTTAAAATTGGCTTAAGAAAGGGGTCCCCTCTCCTCACCCCGGAAAACTCCAAATAACAGGCAAAACTAATAATAATAATAATAATAAAAAGAAATATACTCTAGGTCCTTCTTGGGCACGCCTCAAGCTTGTTTTCTTTCACCTGCCGCGCAGATGAAGCGACCCTTCAGTTACACCCTGAGTCGGCCAAGCGAGTCTCAGCAGCGAAAAGTTCTGTTCAGAAAACTTTTCAAGCAGGCGTTCGCGGCCATCTGCTCGTGGGTCTTTAAACCCGATCCCGCGCACGCACCCCACCCCCACCCGCGAAACTCCTTGCCGCTTCCGCTCCTGCTCCCAGCCCGAGGGGCGGGGGCGGGGCCGGGAAGCGAGGCGCGCGCTCCAGACCTCGGGGCCCACGGGGGGCGCGGGCGGCCCAGAGGCCGGAGGTCAGAGGGGCCGGGTCGGCGCTGGCGGACTCGGCACCGGGAGGCCCGCGGGGCGTGCGCCGCGCAGCGGGCGGGCGGCAGCGCGAGTGCGCCCCCCAGCCCCCCTCCACTGGCTGGAGCCACCGCCCCCCGATCACGCCAGGCCGCCTCCCGGAGCCCAAGGTCTTGCCAACGTCATCGGAATTGTTTGGGACTCGTGAGCAAGAACCAATACGTGGAGAGAGCCCGGGCGGGGAGCGTGGTCCGCTTTTCCGCTTCTTTTCGGGCCCCCGTTAAAAGGCCCTGCTCCGGCCACCGCCTCGCGCGTGAGGCGGGGGCGCCTCCGCTTCCACGCCCGCAGCGGGGACGCGGGCCCCTCCCTTCGGAAACCAGGGCCGCGGAGGTGGCGGCCGGATGGAGGAGCAGGCGGCCGTGCGCGACGGGTCCACGCGGGGCGCTTCCCCGCGGCAGCGACCAGCCACCGGGGTCCAGGAGGTAACCATTTATATTCGGCTCTCAGAGATTTCTGCTCCAGGGTTTCCATGGACCTCTACGGCTTCTCCGTTTTTCAAAAGCGCGCTTTTGGTCTTTGTGCCATTTGAATCTGTTACCGACTTTTATTTCGTGGGAAATAAGAAAGTTCGCAACTCTAAAACGGGTCTCAAGGAAAGAGTCGCGCTGTGTGTTGAACATCGTTTTTATTTGGACCGTCGAAGGGGTTTTAAACATCACCTGAGGGTTGCTACAAAACGCACGAGCAACCTAGGAAGGCAGAGGGCCAGGGAACTTATCTCACCGTCTTCGAATTGCTCCCACGTTTCGTGAGCGCCATTGCAAATTGCAAGCAAAACTTGGCTGCTTTGCTGTTGTTGTTGTTGCTTGACTTCTAGGCGGCTCCTTGAATGAGTTGAAGAAATGGGGTTGCTTGGGTATAGGCTGCTGTTTCCATCAGTCTCGCCCTGAGTGGGAGCCTGGCCGGCTGCGCCTTCCAGGCCTGTGGGAACGGGGGAGAAAAATCCCAGCATTAGCAGAGGGGCAGAAACAAACCCATGGCCGGTGATTGGCGTCTGGCAGGAAGGCAGGTGCTGCTGGCTCATTAAAAGCTCTCACCTTGGGGGGCTCCTCATTTACTTTTACAAATTCTTTGACTATGGAAGGTTTGGAGGAGCATGATTTCACTAGGTTTAAACGAAATCCTAAAGTAAAAGAAACAGTAACAACAAAGGTCTACAGACAAAAACAAAAAACAAAAAAAACCCATCTAGAGACAGAAAACAAACCACTCTCCTCCTTCCTCAAAAGAAAGGGTGATTCTGAGTGAACTACGTTCCTCCTCTGCTCCTGACCCGTGGCACTGCCCTTCACACGCTGTCCAAAATGAGCAGGACTTCTTTATTTGCTCCCCAACTAAAAGCACACCCGTAGCCTTACATCTGAACCTGTCCCCCATGTGTTTGTTAAATGCTGGAAAGTTCGCTCTCACTGTGTATTCATTAACGGATAGGCAACAAGCCTCGTTCCTTGAACCTTGCCGACCCTTCCTATTTGTGTCCCATGCCACCACTGCACCTCCATCACACATCGTCAGACGTAACAAAAGACCAGTCAGAGAGAAAGACTGAGCAAAGCGATAGAGGAATTTAGAAATGTTTTTCCTCCTTTGGAAGGAAGGCAACATACGTTGCCTTTGGTGCTATTTCTTACACAGGAAAAACTGTGGATGAATAATCTCAAAATAATCTCTCCTTCCTTTAGCGCCAAGTAACTAACAAAAAGCAAAGAGAACGCAGACTGTTGTTTGTGATGAAGAGATGGGGGTCTTGGGGGTTGGAAAGCCCTGAAATCCCTAAAAACATGACCAGAATGAATGAATGCATTTGGTAGAAGCGTGGATGAGTTATACTATTTCCCAATCCATTTAAAAAAAAATTTTTTTTTAACATTCAACAGCGTTTTGCGACTTAGTAAAGAAGAAGCAATTCCAGATGATGGATGGTTTGGTAATGGATGGTTCTCGTGAAACAGCTGGAAATCAGCTTGACCAGAAATTGTATTGACTAGTGACACGGATGTAAATAAATAGTCTGTGGAAATTATTCAAGTTCTTGAGTCATATCAAGAACACCGTTTAGGGAGCTTTGAAATCAAAGTTAGATGCCCTAGAAAAGAAAAAAGAGAGAGAGAATTTTAAATTAGTTTAGAAGAGGAGAGCTCTTTTTAAGTTTTCTCAAAAGGTCTTAACTCAGAGTTTCTCTGCTCTCCTTCCATGAAGGACTCTGCTTCCTTCAGAACATTTCATGCAGGATAAAGCACATACTTACAACTCGCCTTCCACACGGAGTTAAAAGTGGGTAGGTAGAGCAAATAAATGCTATCTTTCCCTGGTTGAAAAGAAAGAGGGGCCAGGCCCTTAATCAGCAGCCCTGACCAAAAAAAGGGGAGTGGGGCGGATTATAGGATTCTACAAGAAAATCCAAAGAAACTATCACTGAGTTTCCCTTTTGTCGTTAACAAAACAAACAAGGCTTGCTGGCATTCTTTTGATAAATCATTTTTAAGGGTTGCACAGTTCTAGAAATCTCTACATGTTCCAAATGTGCTCTGCTTTTATTGGTGGTTTTATTTTTGTTATTTTTTCAAATATGTTTGGGGAAAACAAAACAAAACCGAGTACTGAATAGATTCACAATCAGATGGAGGTCTCTCAAATAACATGTTGCTTTTTGTTTAAGGCAATCCTTACTTAATAGAGATATTTATTTTTAATTAACATGTGGTAGGTTAGGTTTTGAGTGGAAAATGCTCATTAACAAATGCTGAAATATCAACACCTGGCCTTTTCAGTCTTTAGGATTAGGAAGCTCGGATCTGTGTTTTAAATCAAAGTAGGGCATAATTGCTACTTTGTGACATTTGTTACTCAACTGACACTATACTTTCAGACACTTGTCAGGAAGGCAAACTGCGGAAAGACGAGTGAAGAGCAACAAACTGCTGAAGTATTAACTACCTCAAACGTGTCTACCACTTAGGCAATAACTTCCCTTCTTAGTTCAGTGTCCACCGAAGGAGAAATTTACCAAGATCAAATCAAGACTCTTGTGCAGTTAAGGAGAAGGGAGTGGAGGAGGGGGAAGAGGGGAGAGTGAAGAACTCGCGACAAACATAAAACAAACTGGTGGCTTTCAGCCAAGAAGGCAGGTAACACGGGGGAAGCGGCTGAGTTGTACCAGTGGGCTGGGCGCTCCGAAGCTTCCCAGCACCGTCTTTCCTTTTTGCCTTTACACCTGGCCTTATGTCGCAGGAGTGCAGTGGGAGGGGTGCTTTCAGATGCTGGGAAGCTGCAGGTAGAGAAAGGAAACCCAATGCGTTCCCCAAAGGCAGCAATTAAAGTATTAACCTCGACCCATCTGTCGTGGGACGCCCCCCACCCCTGCCCTAGCAAAGCCGTCCTGCGCTCTTTGAGCAGGAGAGGAGGGCACGGGTTCTGCGGCCCCAACTACAAAGGGAACAAACATTTCCAGCCAGGGCGCACGCTGGGAGATGCGCTGGCCAAGAACCGCTCCAAAGTGCCGCTGGGCATCTGGAGCCTCTTCCGGGCCCCTGTGCTCTGCGCTCGCTGCTTTCTGCACTTCTCTACCGCTGCTTCTGTCCCAGCCAGATGCCCCCCAGGAGACCTGACACGAGGCACTTCCAGGCCTCGTGGCTAAGGCCGGTCACATCCAGACCCCCACAAACACCCCCACCCAACCTGGCTCTTTGGCTGCTTTCAACTTCCAAAAGGAGTTTACATCTCCTCCCTCATTTTCTCGGCAATTGGGTTTCTTCATCACCCACCCAGCAGCTCTGCTTCGACCTTGGGTGTGACCCAGCCCAGGTCCTCTCTCTGTCCACCCCTCTCGGCGCGCGTGGGGTGTGGGGTAGGGGGTTGTGGAGGTGAGGCAGGCCCTCGGCGAATCCAGAGTGTGGCACCCTGGCAAATGCTGGGCAATAAGGCAGGGAGTGGGAAACAGAGTAGTTTGAAGTCAGTGTCCTCTGTTTGGGTTCAGTCTTCGCCTTTCGGGATGGAATAAGTCAGGGGCTCAACAGACCCAGGACTTCGAGCCAACTTGCATGCAGCCTCCCGCGGACCTGCTTGGCCCGCCACCACCCGTTCTACGCGCATCCACTCGGGGGTCACTCACCAGATACATCTGCAGCCACTCACAGAGGCGTGCAAGACCAAAGCCCCGGCTGCCGCCTCTGCTCGTCCTCCGTCTCCTCGCGCAGGTTCGCAATCGCCGAGTTCTCGCTGCGCAGCCGCCGGTTCGCCTCCCTATCACAGCACAGCGAGCCCCGCAAGATCGCCGGCTTGCAAAGCGGAGGGACAGGGAGGGCACGCTGCTGCTCCGGGTGCACCGGCTCGCACCCGCTTATGCAGCGAGACCACTGCTCAGCCGGAGTCATAGACACTGGAGTCTTCCGGGAACACTCCGGACACTCTGCCGCTCCTCCCTGAGAGTTTTGGCCAAGGCGCCACACACACAGGGAGCCTGGGTGAGGGGCGTTGCCAGAGCACGGTCTCTGCAAGCTTTGGGAGGCAGAAGCGGGGCTGTGCCCAGGACTCGCTCGCTGGCACGTTGCGGCTCTCACCACCGGGCGGTGCACACACACCCTCGGTGCCGCCTGTGCCTCTTTTGACGCGGCTTGCGGACACCCACCGTCTGGAGGTTGGGGGAAGGAACCAATACATTGTTTCCCTTTTTCGCTCTGCGAACAGAATTTTAAATGCTCGGAGAAAACTATAGTGAGCGCAGGTACTTGAAGAAATACTCCCTTTCCGGAGCTTTTCATGGAAATACGTAAAAGCACGCGCTGCGTTTGTGTGTAGGGGGGCAGGGAGAAGGTGGGAGTCCTGCCCTAGTCGAGGTTTCTCTTGGTGGGACACCCGCTTATTCCTTGCAGTCCTTAACTTTGTGGATGGAGCAAATGTCGTGGCATCAAATTCACAAAACACATAACAAGCCTCCCAAGGCCTTTAATTCTCAGGGGCGTTGGGGGAGGCCAGTTACCTGCTGGTGTCTTCCAAATGGTCCAGACTCGGTTGGGCCACAGGGATTCCAGGTTGTCGGGAACATTCAGCCCCGGGCCCTAGAGAAAGACAGACAGAAAGAAAGAAAGCTGCATAGGAGGCAGCACAACTCGGACCCCGGCCCAGCCTTGGCCCCCGCAGAACCATGCAGGGAAAGCTGGAATTTCGCCGTTGCAGACATTCTGGCCGAGGCTTTCTGGAGCCTGGCATTTGATAAATATAGCCTGGCGTTTGCCCCTGAATTAGACTCCCGTTTCCTTATTTAGCCCTTGCACAATGATTTTAGATGATGTCACTTAGAGCTAAACGAGAAAATTGATCTCAGATTTGCTTGGCCTCTAAAGCCTGGTTAAGCAGATTGAGAATTAAAAAGACAGGAAAAAGCAAAGGTGTTGGGGGAGGGGGGCAGGGTGGTGGAGGGGAGCGAAGTGCGCGCGCGCGCGTGTGTGTGTGTGTGTGTGTGTGTGTGTGTGTGTGTGTGTGTCGGCGCAGGGGAGGGCGCACTGCGCAGCGGAGAGCGCCCCCCTCCTCCTCTGGGCGGGGGAACCTCACTCTCCAATGAAAAGTAGTGACTGACTGCAGAGGAAGAAAAAAAAAAAAGTTTTTCTGTTGACTGTTGGAAGCGAATTGAGCAATTATCTAGTTTACCTTCTCCTCTTGGAAGTTAACGATTGGCGAGCTCTTGGCTGCGTTATTGACACAACACTTGCTATTGATAGAAAGAAGTAGGGATTGTCCCCGAGTCATTGGTGCGCCCAGAACTCGGCGATGGGCTGGCAGGAGTCCATTGGGCTGGGCAGGCAGGTTTGGCTGGTGATGCTGGGGAGGAGGAGGAGGAGGCTGCTGGTGGTGATGGTGCCCGGCTCCCTCTCCGCAGGTCTGTGAGAAGCAGGGAACGACGCAAGGACAGCGCAGCCGGGCCCCAGCGGACGGACGCAAGCTGCCGACTCAGCCATGGACAGTGACTGCCACAGCGTGACCGCCAAAATGTTAGCGACTGCCCCGGCCCGGGCCAACGGGATGAGCACCTCCAAGCCCTTGGCCTTCTCCATCGAACGGATCATGGCGCGCACCCCGGAGCCCAAGGCCTTGCCGGTTCCCCATTTCCTGCAGGGAACCGTGCCCAAGGGGGACTCCAAGCACTCTCTGCACCTGAACTCGTCGATCCCCTGCATGATCCCCTTCGTGCCTGTGGCGTACGACCCGAGCGCCAAGGCCGGCATGACGGGCTCGGAGCCGCGGAAGGCCGGCCTGGAGGTGCCCGCGGCGGCCGCAGCCGCGCCGGCGGCGCCCGCGTTCAGCTGCAGCGACCTGCTCAACTGCGCCCTGAGTCTCAAAGGCGACCTGGCCCGCGAGGCGCTGCCGCTGCAGCAGTACAAGCTGGTCAGGCCCCGGGTGGTCAACCATTCCTCCTTCCACGCTATGGGAGCCCTGTGCTACCTGAATCGCGGCGAGAGCCCGTGCCACCCGGCGGCCGGCGTGAACATCCACCCGGTGGCCTCCTACTTCCTCAGCTCCCCGCTGCACCCGCCGCCCAAAACGTACTTAGCGGAGAGGAATAAACTGGTGGTCCCGGCGGCGGCGGTGGAGAAGTACCCTTCAGGGGTAGCTTTCAAAGACTTGTCCCAGGCCCAGCTGCAGCATTACATGAAAGAGAGCGCCCAGTTGCTGTCAGAAAAAATCGCGTTCAAAGCCTCTGACTTCAGCCGAAACTCGCCTAATACCAAGCCCAAAGTTTTCACTTGCGAAGTGTGTGGAAAGGCAAGTGCTAAAGAGAAGGGGCGTCTCCTTCCCTTTCCTTCCTTCCTTCCTTCCTTCCTTCCTTCCTTCTTTCCTTCCTTTCTTCTTTCCTTCCTTCCTTCCTTCCTTCCACCCGTTTTTATTTTATTTTGTAATGGTGTGTATACCCGTGTTCCGGGGCCATCTCTTCCCTCTGTCCGGGTTGATGTCTAAGTGCTTGTCGGGCTGACCTGCTGTACGTGTGTTTGACTTGAAGGTGTTCAATGCGCACTATAACTTAACCCGTCACATGCCGGTGCACACAGGAGCCAGACCCTTCGTTTGCAAAGTGTGTGGAAAGGGCTTCCGGCAAGCGAGCACCCTGTGCCGACACAAGATCATCCACACCCAGGTGTGTGCCCTCCCTCCATTCCACCTGCTTTCCTTCGGAACTGGTCTGTAGGAAAAAAAATGGGGGAGGGGGGTGATACACTCTTACAGCGTGAGCCCAAGGTGTGTTTAACAGGAGCTAGCTGGACACAGGAAATGTCATGGATTGTTTACCTCTTTGTTCTGCTTCAAAGCCCCAGAGAGAGAGAGAGAGAATGACAGTTTTTTGAGTTTGCAGGGTTCCATGTAACAACGAATAATGCCTTAACTTCTCTGCATTTCTTCCCTCCTGCTCAGGAGAAACCTCACAAATGTAACCAGTGCGGCAAAGCCTTTAATAGAAGTTCCACTTTAAACACGCACACCCGGATACACGCGGGCTACAAACCGTTCGTGTGTGAATTCTGTGGCAAAGGATTTCATCAAAAAGGTATGGAACCGGGGGGAGACAGTTGTCTTTCGCGGTCCTCTTTCCAAAAACCCTTCACCTTTTCCACATATTTTAGAAAACAGTTTGTATACGTGCAGTTGTTTACTGGCTCCCGTGTTTCCATCCCAACCTCCTACCCACACGTCTCATTCATATTCGAGAAAGGCAACATCAGTGTACCAAGGGGGAGTATGTTTCATAATCGCTGGCTCTCGTTTTACATAATTGGATTCACATATAGGTATTAAAATGTGGAGGGAACAGCCTAATCGCTGAGGTTTAAAAATAAAGTTGGTGGGGGGGGGGCTAGATGGGCAGGTTCCCAGTCCAGCCCCACACTGGCTTGCGGGGCCTGTGGCTGCCCCTTCCTGTCGCCACATTGTTCTTGGACCCGTGTCCCCTTCTCCCTTTGTGAGCTCTCTTTTCAGATCCACGTCCCTGTCCCTTGTGTGTATGTGTGTGTGTTTCAGGGAATTACAAAAACCACAAGCTGACCCACAGCGGGGAGAAGCAGTTCAAGTGCAATATCTGCAACAAGGCTTTCCACCAGGTTTACAACCTCACCTTCCACATGCACACTCACAACGACAAGAAGCCCTTCACCTGCCCCACGTGCGGCAAGGGCTTCTGCAGGAACTTTGACCTCAAAAAGCACGTTCGCAAACTGCACGACAGCGGCCTGGGGCTGGCCCGCCCGGCTGCTGGGGACCCAGGCGCCACCACCGACCAGCCGCCGGCTCTGCAGCCGCCGCCACCGCCGCCCGCCATGACCCTGCCGCCCGCGGGGCCCCTGCAGCCTGGGCTTCATTCCAGCCACCAGTGATCAAGGCCAAAGCCCTTTCCCAGCCACAGCCGAAGTGCCCACCACTGAGGCAGCGGCAGAATCCAGCCGGGTCCCCCAATCCGAGCCGGCCTGCACCAGCCAGGGCGCGCTGGGCCCTGCACTTTGGCGCCGCCAACCAGAAAGAGGTCTCCGCTTTCCCCGGCCTTTCGCCTCTTGCATGCATCTGCTAAATAAATGGTTTTCGTGTATTATATTCTACCTAGGCACAGACAATTCTAAAAATAAACTGCAGGGGGAGGGGGGTATTTGTTTTCATTTCCTTTTTTCTTTTTTTAATTTGGGAAAGACTTGGTCGTCTCTGGCGGAGAGATGGGGTTTGTTTCGTTTGCTTTACCACAAATGTCTGCTGTATTTATTGAGATCTGTATTATTATCCTACCCAGGAATGCTGCACCGTTTTAAGTTTTATGATTGTATATATTTCCACTGTGTTGATTCTGCCATTTCAAGATGCCTGCCGATTGTTAATGATCATTTTTCCTCTTTCCTGAGGTAACAAAACGCTGTGTGTATGTTATATATACACACTGGTGAGCGCGCGCGCGCGCGCACACACACACACACACACACACACCAGTTAAGGGTGGTTCATTATGGATGGATTTGAATTTGGGTTTTGATTCTTGCACGTGAACATTGATTCATTGGCTGTTGGAAATAAATACTTGGAACATGCTTATTTAATCCAGAAACTTCAGGACTCTGTTTATATTATTCCACTAGAGATCACTGATTCTGACCCCCTCATCCAACCTCCTTTAAAAAAAAAAAAAGTTCAACCCCGGATTCGTGTCACTGAATGGTTGATCTGAAAAATTCATCAACAGCCCAATCAATAATAGTCTCTCCCCAATAGGTACAACTTTGCTAAAGGAATGAAGTTGGTTAAGTTGAAAAGACCGAAGATGTGGAGTTTTTGCCATAGAAGCCTGTCTTGGCTCTGACCCATCTGCTAGGTTTGTAATGCCCATTGAAATGGAGTCACCCTATGGAGGAGAAGAGTGAATATACACCCGCGCGCATCAAAATCATACCTCGTAGAGGTATGGTACGAGCTGGGCGGCTGGCCGAAGTGCGACCTCTCCCTTGTTTGCATCCTGCAGAACTAGCCTGCCTTGCACACAACCGCCAAGGGAAAGGCCTCTGTGTTTTTTAGATGCGTCTCTATGTTTAGGAGCCAATAGAGTTCCATCCAAGGAGGAAACGCAGGTGAAAACCAAACGGTAGCCGGTGCCAGGTCTTTGAAATGCTTCAAGTGCTAATCAGCAGCTCCACTGTGAGCTCGGGCTCTGGTGTTATCTAACTGCAAGTCGCTCCTGTTTTCTTGCCAAAACAGTGAAACAACTGCTAAAGACTTTAATTAAGAGGGGTAATTAGTTCAGAGTTATCAAAGCCGGGTGGTTATACTATTAGCTGCTCAGTGGAAGCTGCCAGACAAGCTCCCAGCCCAGCTCAGACACCCCGCTGTAGCGGAGGCCCCACACCAGAGGAGAGGGGCTGGGGGGTGGGGGGAGCGGGCTGCAGGGGTCCCCGCTGCCCCGCCAGCCCTACAGGTGGGTCTCAGCCCCTCCCTCCAGGACCGGTTGCAGCCGAACATCCACAGCGGATCTGCGTTGCGGATACAGGCCCTGGGCAGCCCGAGGGTTTCCTTTCAGCGCCTGGACTGTGGCGGGAGAGGTGAGTGGAGAGTTTCAATGTGCGCCCCGCCATCCTTTGCTACACTTGGCGGCGGACGAGGAAATGTGCAGGGCAGAAGCGGGAGGTGGGCAGGGGGCCCTGCAGGGACGAGGCGGCAATTTCCTTGGCAACCAGAACCCGCATTTCAAGGCAGCCCCGAGTGCTGGGAGCCCTTGACCCGAGGGGCTCCCCGGAGGCCTAAGGGGCAAGCAGGTGACAGCACCCCCCCCCCCCCCGCTGGATGTCCCATGGGGGACCCTTTCGGGTTGGGGGAATTGGAGACGCCCTGCACGAGTTGGACCGTTGGGTTCCTCGGAACCGGGACATCCTGATTCATTGGGTTCACACTTCTCTGCTCTGGTCCCGGGTCATGCACCCTCCCCATCCCATCGCGGTGAGGTCCTGGAGCTTGTGAGTCTCAGTCCTGACATCATGAGCTCCAATCCCTGCGTTTCTGTTTTCCTGACCTCCCCACACCCCTCCTTTTCCTTGGCCGAGACCAGACCCGTGTCAGATTTGGCTTCGGAAAGAGAGGGACAGGTTTGGAATTCCCTACTTGGGTGGATTCCCGAGCTGGGCGGCTGGCCGAAGTGCGACCTCTCCCTGAACTTCGCAGGCGACTGGAAAATCTGGTCCCAGTCGCTGCGTTTCCCCACCGCTGCCCACGCCACACGGGGAGTTTAGGGCAGGGCCCCCTAGTTTCTGGGTAGCCACCTTCGACGGATTTTGAAAAGAGTCTCTTTGGAGGAAATGAAATGAGGTCAGGGCGTCATGATAAAGGGCTGCAAATGGGCTTTGCTTCTCGAACATATCACTCTCAGTAATTATTGGAACTTCTCAAAGCCAGGCTTTCAAGGTGACAGCGGAAAACAAAATGAGTATTGTTGAGGGAAATGGCTAAGCCCTAAAATGCTTCCAGTTAGGAAGTACTGATATGTGGTAGTCCCATCTTCTAACACAGGCCAGTTTGCTTTCACTTACACTGAAAAAGAGACGTTTTCTATGGAAGGACAGAGCTGGTCAGTGGGGGAAGGAGGGAGAGAAAGAATCTGCTGTTGTAATCGGGAATGACTTTGTACAGGTCTGATTCGAGATAGCGCAACAGTTACAGGGAAGGCAGGCAAAAGGAAGCGGCTGTCTGAGTAGCCTCAAGTGGTGGCGATTAAGTAGGAGAAACCGAAAGGAAATTCTCTAAAATAAGCACTCAAGAGAATTACTTGTCAGGAGGCGAATTATCAATAAACTCGGATTTATGACAAAGCTGCTGGCGCTAACTAAACACCGAGGAGAGGCTCATACAGGCCGGCTGATTTAGAGGTTCACTGGCGGTGGGGGTGGGAATAAAAACTGATGAAGAGGAACACTCAGTGGAAGACCTTACAATTCTCTCCCCTCTGACATAGATTAACAGGTGATTTTCCCCCCTCACTATCTAACCTGTGTGTTTCCACAAATGTGTATGTTTGTTCATGACACAGGTACCCTTAAAAGTATGAATCCATTGGCCCACCCCCGTCGCTTTTTACCAGAAGTTAGCAGGCAAATTCACATTTAGTAAGGTAGAGTGGCTCATGTTCAGATTAGCTTGCCTAGGGAATTGGTTTGAGGTGTTTTTTTTTTAAATATATTTTTTTTTATTTATTTTTGACAGAGAGAGAGAGAGAGAGAGAGAGAGAGAGAGACAGAGAGAGACAGAGAGACAGAGAGATACAGAGAGAGAGACAGAGAGAGAACTGAACTGGGGGAGCTCCCAGCTCAGCACATGGGTCCGCACGGGCCAGGGCCGGACACGACCCCCGGTCCCCAGCGCTGCAAAGTGAGCGCCCAACCCACCGAGCCATCCCGGCTTCCCCTGGTTTATCTTCAATTCCGTCTTTTGGAATTAACTTCTGGGACAGAGGAAGGTGCACTTTAGGGTTGCAGGGACCAGTTTTAGAAATGTACTGACCAGGAACCTGAGGTTTTGTTCAGTTTTGGAAATCAGAATATAGAACAGAATTAATACTGTCAACAGTTCATTCCTACCCATTTTACTTTAACACAGAACCCTCATCCTGATTTCTAATGACTTCTTCCCAAAGGGTATAGTGTGCTTAGACTTTCAGAATTTTATTTTGAGAACAAGTTTTTGTGCAAGATTAGGATGAAGGTGTCACTTCTCAGGGGGTAAATGAAAGCATTACATAAGGGCCTCATCCAAGGAGATCCTTGTAAGTGAAGTTTGAACTTAGAGAGTTTGTTATAGAACTTTTTGTTTCTTCCCAAATGTGGAAAGAAATGAATGCACAAAGCATAATGAAGTTGTAATTCCCAGAATCTATGCTCCCTGTTTGATATATAGCCTTTCTATTACTATAAGTGGCAGCAATATTGGAAACTGTCATTTGTTAGATATAACACCTCAAGCATTGACTATGTCATAACTGTACTGGGTATGTTTGGTCTTTGAAAAGTAGTCATTCAAAAATATACAATATAGGGGAAGCCGGGATGGCTCAGTGAGTTTAAGCGCTCACTTTGCAGCCCCAAGGACTGCAGATTGAATCCCGGCCCTGGCACATGTGGACCCATATGCTGAACTGGGATGTGCCCCCAGTTTGGTTCTCACCAGGGTGAGACCCCGGCCCAGTTCCTGCCCTGTGCAGCCCCACGCCCACCTGTGGAATGAAACTATGTGGAAAAACCAATGATGTACAACTATGGAGACTGTTCTGGGTCCTCCCCCTTCTCTGTCTCTGTCTCTCACTGTCAAAGACAATAAAAACAAATCTTTAAAAATGGTATAAAAATATATACAATATAAAATACAAATGAGCTCAAATTCAAAATTAGGGAAGAAACAAAAAAGTTTTCTTTATAAGCCCTTGTAATGGGTAAATCTCTGTTTCACATGAGGTTTATAATTTTAAGGGATCATGACTCATGTGCTTACCAAATAGTGTGTTTTGTTTAACAAAAGTTAAAGACAAACTTACATCTCAATGAGTTAAACTATGAAGTTGTTGACTGGTCCTGAAAAAAATTTTGAGCCAGATCAAAAGCTGTCTTTTTGTTATGTTTTTGCCGAATCAACAGATCATGGGCACACCAAAAAATGATGTTTTCGTTTGGTTAATTAGAAACCCTAAAATAAAGCATGTTTGTTAGTAGAATTTAATTATATTATGAATTTCATTGTTTCTAGAAATCAAGGCATCTGTTCATTCAATCTCCAGGAAAGACAAACTAAAAACAGATAAAGATAAACAATTCCACACACTGGTCATTTGTGTACGACTGATATTAAAGCAATTGCCAGTTCAAGCCAGCGTAGGTTATCTCATTCCGGGCCATAGAGAAGAAGTCTGGTGTTTAAATGACCTTGATATAAAAAATCTACCTCTGTTATTATATATTTCTGCTTGTATTGTGACATGTTGCCCATAATAAATTTTGAAGAAAAGTCAAAATCCATCATGCACATGAATAGGCATAAAGTTATCGCAAATCACCACATACATTTTCTTTCCAAGTTTTAGGTGACATTGGTGTCAAATGTAATCATGTTGGTATTGGTCTTATGGAGATGAAGATCCTGAATAAAGATGAAATAAAACTCTGCCTATACAAGTCTTCAGGGCTAATATTTTGCTGTCAAACCAATGTTACTCGTGGGTACCACAGTGTAGGAGTGGGGAGAGAAAGCGCCACGGATAAGTTTATAAGTGGAGCTAGAAATCGCTCACAAAATGAAGCACACATATCCAGTTTGATTTAACTCTGTAGTTTCTTGGTAACAATAATATAGTTTACGATGTGTGTGAAATCTGAAAGTTCAGACCAATTCAGAGTCTTCTAATAAAAGTAATGGAATTTGTCAGTTAAATGCTAGCCAAATTTGGAGTAGGTGAACCGTTCCAGAATTGTAAATTGTTTACACAAATCTCTGAGTAAGATTTGCATTTTTTAAATTTCAGCAAACACACACCCACACATACATACACAAAGTTTGGGACAAACATCTACAGGACAAACAAATAATATAGTAAGGGAGAGAGGAAGAGAGGGTGGAAGAAGTAAAGAAATGGGAAAAGAACCACTTAAAGAGATTTTGCAAAACAAAATAACCAAATGCTATGTGTGACACTTATTTCATCCCAATTCAATCAAATAAACTACAAAAATAAAAGTCCGTTTGGCATCAGAGTCTATTGGGAATTTGAACGTTGACTGGGTATTTAATAAAATTAAGAAAATACATTTACTTTTGAAGATGTGAAAAAGGTACTGTGGTTTTGTTACAAAAAAGAGTTTTTTCAGAGCTATGTATTCAATTATTTAAGGTGAAATGAAAAAATGTCTGAGATCTGCTTAAAAATAAGATAGGAGAAGAGAAGTGGGTGTAGGTACAGATAAGATTAGCCATGAATTGATACTTGTTGAAGCTGGGTGATGGTACACAAAATTATATCATATATCCAGAATAAATTTGATTAAATTTGACATTTCATGTAAAAAGTTTTTAACAAATATTTTATAAGTTGTGCCATGTCACAAAACATTGCCCCCCAAATACTCATAATCTTATCACCTTAAAGTTTTTTTTCTACTTTATTCATTTATTTTGACATTCAATATTATTTCAGATGTACAGCACAGTGGTTAGACATTTTTATAATTTAAGTGATCTTTCTGAGTAGTCTAGTACCCACCTGGGCACTATACATAGTTATTACCATATTATTGACTATATTCTCTGTGCTTTTCTTTGCATCCCATGACTATTTTGTAACTACTAATTTGTATGACTTAATCCCTACACATATTTCACCCTACTCCCAAACCGCCTCCGATCTATCACCCTGATAAACCTAGTACCCATCTGATATTCTACACAGTTATTACAACATTACTGACTACATTCCTTCTACTATACTTTACGTTCCCATTACTACTGTGTAACAACCAATATGTACTTCATAATCCTTCCCCTTTTCCACTCATCCCCAACTCCCCTCCCTTCTGGCAACTATCAAAATGTTTTCTGTATCTATGAGGTTATTTCTATTTTACTTTTTGTTCATTTTGTTCTTTAGATTCCACATATAAGCAAAATCCCATGGCATCTGTCTTTCTCTGACATACTCCACTCAGCACAGTTCCCTCCAGGTCTATCCATGCCGCTGCAGGTGGCAAGAACCCGTTCCCATCCATGGAGGACCAGTATGCCATTGTGTACGTGTACCGCCTGCTCTATCTGTTCTTCTGTCCGCAGACGGCCCAGCTGCCTCCACGTCTTGGCCATTGTAAACAATGCTGCAGTGATCATAAGGATCCACATGTCCCCTTGAAGTAGCATTTTGAGTTTATTTGGATCAATACCAGAAGTGGGATTACTGGGTCTTTCTTTGTCTCTTGTTCTAACCTTTGTTGGAAAGTCTATATCGTCTGGTGAAATCCAGCTTTGGTGGGCTTCTGTTTGTTTCCATTTTCATGAAATGTCTTTTCCCCCTTTACTTTCAGTCTGTATGTGGTTTTCAATCTGAAGAGAGTGTCTTGTAGGCAGCACGTGTAAGTGTCTTGTTTGCTCCTCCGTTCGGCCCCCTTTTCTTTCTATTGGAGCATTTCATCCACTTACACTTAAAGTAATTGTCGATGGATATGTAGTAACTACCATTTGATTATTCATCTTTTTAATCTTTTTGTCTTAAAGAAGTCCCTCTAAGATTCTTTGCAATATTGGCTTTATAGGGCTGAACTCCTCTAGCTTTTTCTTTTCTGGGAGCTCTTCATCTGTCCTTTGATTCTAAATGATAGCCTTGCTGGGTAGAATAATCTTGGATGGAGGCCCATGCTTTTCGTCACATTGAATCTTTCTTGCCAATCCCTTCTGGCCTGTGGAGTTTCTGTTGAGAAATCAGCTGACAGGCTCTTGGGCGCTCCCTTGTATGTAATTGCTTTTCTCTTGCTGTTTTTAAGATTCTTTGTCTTTAACTTTTGGCGTTTTAATTAGATGTGTCCCTGCCAGTGGAACCCTGGGCTGGGGACCCCCTTGCTCCTCTAGGAAGGAACCTCCACAGCCAAGATACTCCTTCCAATTTTTAATGAGATGTGTGGGCCTCCGTAGGCTCATTGGTTGTGAGGACTGACTGTGACTACCGTGGAGAGGCTGTGGCACCAGGGGTGACCTTACAGAGAAGGGTTCATTTTATTGGGGCCCTGGTGTGTCGTCCTAAGAGACAGCCGGGTGATGCTCTGGTTTGGTTGGAAACTGGCCACCAGGCATGCCAGCCCTGGGGCCTCCTCGGAGGGGATTTGCTGCATGTCAAGTTTAGCCATAGCCTGTACCATGCCTGTGGCCACCTGATACGAGCTGCAAAGCAATCTGCAGATAGACACCACCTGCCCTGGGCTTGGCGGTATCTCGATGGGTCAATTTGCAAACCAAGGCCAGCTGGCGCTAATGCCGGTTTAGGGCTGCTCAGCTAGAGGTGCAGCATGCACTGCAGCCGGAGGCTGCTTATTTGGGCTTTGTAAACCTCCGAGAGATGTTTATGGAAGTCCGCAGCATGAGCTGAGACAGGTTGTTTGGAAAAGCCACTGGTAGCTGCTGTGGGTGTGCTTAGCAGTTGGGTGGGGCGGGGTCTCAGGACATCACTAGGGCGGGGCCCGTGAAAGGTGTTAGCCGATTCGGTGGAGGCTCAGGTGTGTGAGCACGCAGGGAAGGAAGGGCTCCACCATCCAGGAAACAATGGCTTTCACCAGCTCCACCATCCAGGAGACAGCTGCCCCTCCAGCCCTCACCCTGAAGCCAGACAGCTCGTTTCTCCCCAGAACTTCCTGGCACCTTTCAAGCTGCTGCCTCGGTGCTGGAGCTCGTAGTGAGCGAGTTCCTCAGCCGGTGAGTCCACGCGCTGGCTCGCTCAGACCCCATCTCCCCTCGTTTTCACAGCCAGAACTTAGAGGGGCTTCTCTCCCTGCCAGTGGAACCCTGGGCTGGGGAACCTGGCCTGGGGCTGGGACCCCCTTGCTCCTCCAGGAAGGGACCTCCACAGCCAAGATACTCCTTCCAATTCTTAATGGTCACACGTGGGTGTGGGACCAGCTCACTCTATTCTCTGCCTCTTAGTTCAGTTGTGAGGTGGCTTCTGAAGTCGTAGGGCTTCGGTTCAGCTAGGCGTCAGGTGATTCTCCATGATGGTGGTTCTGTAGTTTAGTTGTCATTGAAGTGGTCCTGAGAGGAGGTGAGCACAGCATTTACCTATTATCTTGACCCGAAATCCTTATGTTAAATTCTTAATTGCATTTATTTACATTGTTCTTTTAAGTCTTATTCCAGCTAGACCGGGGGTCCCAAACTTTTCAGCCTGTGGGCCACATTAACTATCAAACAGCAGTTTGGGGGCCGCCTACACACTCGAAGTCCAAATAAAAAAGAATCAAAATAATAGATGTTGTTTTTAAATTATTTATTTAATATTATTTTATTCAGATAAAAAGGTCTCCACAGGCCAGATGAGAGGGCCTTGCGGCCCACGGGCCATAGTTTGGAGACCCCTGATAGACACATAACTTGAGTGCTATATTGTTGAGAGTCTAGATTTTGATATACTTTAAATAATGATGAGTGTTTTTTAAAGCAGGCAGGTAATTTGCTGGAGAATCAGCCTGACCCTGTTGGAGTTTGGGTTTAGGTTTTGCTGGAGCAGTCTTTCATAGCCGTAGTAAGATGTAATTTGTCTGGGGTCGTAAATGAATTTTGGGGTAATTCAGCAAGTTCACTTCATTCTTGCTGGTCAGAATCCCAGTATTTCCCAGCACTGGGCAAACTCTAAAATCTCTTTAGTTCAGAGATCCCTAGTTACTCTCTGCCAGGCTTCATGGAATTTCTCCCTATGTCTTAATATATATATATATATAGTTTAGTATTTGGCCAAAAACTCAAGGGGAGCCCCTGTGTATTTCTGGAACTCCCTTCTCTGTACAGTTCATTCCTTTCTTGTACCCTCTTCTATTGTTTCCA
This sequence comes from Craseonycteris thonglongyai, assembly GCA_004027555.1. NCBI lineage: Eukaryota > Metazoa > Chordata > Mammalia > Chiroptera > Craseonycteridae > Craseonycteris > Craseonycteris thonglongyai. The sequence continues at coordinate 24,784 of PVKE010003558.1, forward strand.
GCCTTTATAGCAACCCCACACTTATCTGTACTCAGTGATGGTTGCTTGCCTTACTTGGTAAGGGGCCTCCAGGCAATGGAGATTAATTTACAGGTTTCCCATCTGTTAAGGACTACAGTTCTGCGTAGCCTGTTGTTTAATGCCAGGAATGGTTGCTTCATACATCTTTTCTTTTTTTAGTCTTATAATTCTTTATGGTGGGAGGGTATCTCTGATACCCATTACTCTATTATTGTCAGAACCGGAAGTTGAAGCTAAGTCTCTTCCCAAACACTTGGTGCAGACTATGGGAGCTGTTAGCAGAAAAAGCGGCAGAGGTTCCTACCCCTAGGACAAGGGAGGCAACTAGATGGTTACGAACTTCTTGTCTGTACAAAAAGTAAACAGTTTTTAACTGTGCTTTAAATTTTAAAATGTGAAAGACATTTGGCTCTTTGTTTTTAACCTTTTGTATGTTGTTTAACTACTACTCGATGTCTGGAACAATGTCCAACATATAGCAAATGCTCAATCATTCTGGAAGTTTTACTAGCTAATCAGCACAAGTGTAACTGTTAATGGGAACGGATTAAGCCATGTAGAGTTGGGAAGCAAATAGCTAAATAACTAATGATAATGCAACATTTGTATGTTGTCTTACATTTTTAAAGCATTTATGTGTAAAATCTTTTTATTCTCAACAAAATAATGTTAGTTAGAACAAATTTACAGAACCATTTTACAAATAAAGGTTTTGAAGTCTTCAGAGGTAAAGAGGGTTGTTCAAGGTCACTCAGCCAGCAAAAAGCAGAAGCAGGGGAAGCTAGGATGGCTCAGTGGGTTAAGTGCTCACTTTGCAACACCGGGGACCCAGGATCGAATCCCAGCCCCGGCCCGTGTGGACCCATGTGCTGAACTGGGGAGTTCCCCCAGTTCAGTTCTCTCTCTCTCTCTCTCTGTCAAAAACAATAAAAATTTTCAAAAAAAATACCTGGAGAAGGGGGAGAAGGGGGGAGGGAAAGTTGTGGGGGGAGGTGGGAGTGGGCACCAGATATATGGTGGTGGAGGGGGACCTGGTTCTGGGAGGTGGGCACATAATACGATACATGGGTGATGTGATGTGAACTTGTACTTCTGGAAACTACCTAATTGTTACCAACCAATGTCACCCCATTAAATTTAACAATAAAATATAATAATAAAAAACAAAAAAGCAGAAGCAACTGTATATATATCTCTCTCTCACAAATGCTTTATAAATTTAAAATATAGTATGAGAAACCAAATACATGTGAAATCTGTTGGGGGTTGTTTCAAGCTCAATCCCAGAACCTATAGAAATTCTGGCACGATGTGGATGCTGAGACAGGTCAGTGGTTGAGCGCTTTCCTTGCAATTGCAAGGTCTGGGGTTCAATTCCTGGCCCTGGCCCATGTAAACCCATATGCTGAACTGGGTCACAACTGGTAACTGCTGAGAACAGCTCAGAAGTGAAGGTGCTCACCTACCAGGCAGGAGGCCCCAGTTCTGTTACCAACCAGTGCAGCCCCACATCCACCTGTGTGGAATGAAACCATGTCACAACTAATGATTTACAGCTATGAAGACTACTCTGGGCCCTCCCCTTTTCTTTCTCTTTCTCTCTCTCTTACCTTCTCTCGGACAATAAAATAAATACTAAAAAAAAAAAATGAAATTCTGGAATGCAAGCTTGAAAGAAATATTTGGAAAGTATTACAAAAGGTAATTCAATTTGTCAAACAAAATTTATTATATATATACCATGAGACAAACCTTGTACTACATGCTGTGGCAATAGTAATAAAATAAAGGAACATTTTCCACACTTTTGTGAATTCCAGTTATAATATACATAATTAGAAATAAGTAACCAATAATCACAAGTGTAAAAAGTATAGTGGAAGAGAAATGAGATTCTCTCAAAGGAGGATCTCATGAAGCCTTGGAGTAGGAGAGATGATATTTGGAAAGACTTTCTTAAGGAAGTAATTTTTTTCTCTTTTATAAAAAGATTTTTATTAAAAAATAGAGCTAGCATACAATATTTTATTAGGTGCAGGGGTTCACCATAGTTATGCAACATTTATAGACCTATAAAAGTGATTACCATGGTAAGTCCAACAACCATCTGACACCGTACCATGTTGTCTCGATATTATTGTCTTGATTCCTAGGCTGCATATTACATCCCTATGACTGGTTTTACACCTGGAAGTTTGGACCACTTATTGCTCTTCACCTTTACTGCCCTTTGTAAAAATTTTCAATTACAGTTGATGTTGCCTATTATTTTATATTAATTTCAGGTGTACTGCATAGTGGTTAGACATTTATACATTAATAATTTAGGAAGCGATTTCCCTGACTAGTCTAGTACTCACCTGCCACTATACAGTTATTGCCATATCATTGACCCCTGCCCCCACAAAACAAATATCTTCTGGAGGATGAGCCCCTTGTACCAGCTTCCCCTGCTAGGTGAGTGTCTGGGAACCCAGCTGCACCTGTATAAACAGTTGGTAGTGTGCTGGGAGGCTGTGTTAAGCTTCAGTGAATTTTTTTGGAGACTCTTTCAGCAACACATTTGCCTATTTCATGACGTGTGATTTACATGAACTGTGTGTGGCATGACAACACACCTGCCCACACCGCACTGAGTGTTCAGCAGTTTTTTGACCAAAGTCAGCAGGACCCCTGTGCTCCACGCCCCCTATCCACTCAATCTCGAACTACATGATGTTTCTGCTTGTTTGTTTCCCTGAATGAAGAAAGTTCTCAAAGGGAAATGTTTTGCTGATGTGGAAGAGGTGAAACAAAAAAGGCAGAAGCACTAAAAGGCATCAAAATCAACAAGGTCAAAAACTGTTTTGAGGGAAGCTGGGATGGCTCAGCGGGTTAAGCACTCGCTTTGCAGCCCTGGAGCCTGAGGATCGAATGCTGGGCCAGGTAGACCCACATGCTGAACTAGGGTGTGCCCCCAGTTCAGTTCTTGCTGGGTCCTATGCTGGAGGCTCCTGGCCCAGTTCCTGCCCTGCACAGCCCCGCATCCACCTGTGGAGTGAAATTATATGGAAAACTATTGCTGTCAACTATGGAGACTGCTCTGGGCCCTCACCCTTCTTTCTCTCACTCTCTGTCTCTTTTTCTGTTAAAAAACAATCAAAATAAATCTTAAAAACAAAACTGTTTGAGCAGTAGGAAAAGTGTCTCGGTAGCTGTATTGCATCAAATGGAGAGTACTTTGAAGGTGACTGAAGTTTAAACGTAAGAATAAATACATCGTTTTTAAAATAAATCCTGTTTTTGTTTTTAAACAGGTCCCTTCTTGTATTCTCTATGCTTTATTTTACATCCACATGATTATTTTGTATCTGCTAATTTGTGCTTCTTAATCCCTTAATGTTTTTCACCTTGCCCCCTCAACCACCTCCCATCTATCACCCCAACAAATCTAGCACCCATCTGACACCATACCTAGTTATTACAATCTGAGGTGTGGGGGGCAAATAATTCAATGCCTTGGTAAGGGACAGGTGTGTCAGAAATGTAGAGATAAATGCAATAAAAATTCAGGAGCAAAAATTAGGGGTCCAGTGTTCTGGAGTATGCTGAGATAGTGCCTCCTAAGTAAAAATGCTTCTGCATCTCATACCTCCTACTCGTCAGGGAAAAAAATATAATGCAGGGTGTTTTTTGATTATGAAGTTAACATATATATCCTTAATGTACAATTAATGGCCTATTATAAAGTTATTTCTAGACTTCCATTGATGGGAGGAATAAATATTTTTTAGAGGTAGATTTAACATGAAGCTTAAAAATCTGGGTATTTCTCTGGCATAGGACTTTCTAAGTCCTAGAGAGTGAGTGGTCTAGCAGTATGACGTTTTAATTTTGCATGATGAGGACCTCAAATATCATAGAAGCTTCAGGTCTTAAAATGCCTGACTCTGCCCAAGATCTCCTATTGTTTAAGCCATCTTGCTGTGTAATTTTAGTTATTGGAGCTAAAAGTATCTTTAAAAAATAAAGAGGTGAAATAGCATTGTGTTCTTCAGCATCTTCTGACCAAAGAAAGAAAGAAAAAAAAAAAGAACAAAACAATACAACAAACCTCTGCCTATTTCCTGTTTCTCCCTCCTTTGTGAGGGTTTATCTCAAAACGTGGGCCACCTGCCTGGTAGCAGCATCATCGTCTTCACTTCCTGAACCTGAAAGTGGAGCCTCCCAGAATTCCATAGCCTCAGCCTCTCTCTAGAAAAATGAGAGTGGTTCTGTGCATGAATCAGGATTTCTGAGGACAACTCACAATACTCAATCTGTATATGTGAAACAGAAAAGAAATTGATTGAGTGGAAATCACATGGCTCTGTGATTTCTCACCATTTGGACTTGAACTTAGAAACAAAGACAAGTGAGGAATAGCCAAGATCCTGCCCGGCTCAGTGGGTTAAGCACTCACTTTGCAGCGCTGAGGACCGGGGATTGAATCCCGGCCCGTGCGAAACCATATGCTGAACTGGGAGCTCCCCCAGTTCAGTTCTCTCTCTGTATCTGTATCTCTCTCTCTCTCTCTCTCTCTCTCTCTCTCTGTCAAAAATAAAAATAAATAAATAAATAAATAAATAAATAAATAAATAAAAAAACAATAAAAATAAATCTTAAAAAAAAAAAAAGACCCTGCCCGGAATGCGGCCTTAGGCACCATTGTCACTGTTACTCGATTCGATCACAGCCATGGTTCCTAGTGCTAATGGGACAGGGATTCCGGGACAGGTACCGTGTACCGGCTTCTTAGAGCAGTGGTCTCCAATATTTTTGGCACTAGTGACAAGTTTCATGGAAGACAGTTTTTTTACATGGACAGAGGAGAGGTGAAAGGAGGGACAGTTGCAGGATTTCTATTATTATTATCATACTGCGATATATACAAGGAAATATACAACCCACTCACCCCTAGAAAGCCTGCCACCAGATGCAGCTTAATTGCCACTTGCTACTCACTGATAGGGTTTTGATGAGTCTGCAAGCAATTGATTTATGATCTCCATGCAGTCAAACTTCTCTGCTGATATGAATCTGTATTTGCAGCCGCTTCCCAGTGCTAGCATCACCGCCTCAGCTCCACCTCAGATCATCAGGCACTAGATTCTCATAAGGAGCCACAATCTAGATCCTTCACATGCACAGTTCACAATACGGTTCACGCTCCTATGA
>PVKE010003558.1:35000-71351 GCA_004027555.1 Craseonycteris thonglongyai
AAAAAATCATGCCATCTGTCACTAAAGATAGTTTTATTTCTTCCTCTTATCAATCTCTATACATTTTTACTTCTTTTTCTTGTCTTTGTGCATTAGCTAGGACTTCTAGTACAATGTTGAATAAAAATGGTAAGAGAGAATATGCTTGCCTTGTTCCCAGTGTTAAAGGGAAAGCATCTATTCTTTCATTAATAAGTTTGATATTAACTATAGATTTTTTGTACACATTATCAAATTGAGGAAGTTCTCTATTCCTAGTTTGCTGACAGTTTTTGTCATTAATAGGTGTTGGGTATTGCCAAATGCTTTTTCTGCATCAGTTGATATGATCATACGATTTTTCTTCTTTGGGCTATTGATATGATAGATTACATTCATTGATTTTTAAATGTTGAACCAGCCTTAGATATTTGCAACAAATCTCACTTGGTTGTGCTGTGCAATTCTTTCTACACATTCTTGCATACTACAAATATGAATGAGGACATTGATGGCCTTAAAAGATTTAACAGACAGAGGGAACTAAAGAGATAAACACACACTGAATTATAATCCAAGGCGTAATATGGCCAGTGTTCGAAAAGAAGAGAAAACCTTACAAGTGCTTAATGGCAGGAAAAGTTATATCCGGTTTGGAGGAATAAGAATCAGAGTTCCATATTAGCCATATTTTACAAATGTGGCTGATACAGAATCGGAATTTGAGACCTAGAAGAAACTTTTGCATCATCTACAATTATTCAAATCTGCCCTTTGTCTTATAAACGAGGTGGTGCACAGTTTACCTGTCTGGAAATAAGTAGCTGGGAATCTAATCTCACTCAGCTCCCACTGAAATAGGTAACATAAATCTTGACTTTTAAGTAGTGTCTTTAAAAACTGAGCATGGCGGTGCCTTTGAATTTCCTCATCCCTCCAAAAAAGCCTGGAGGCACTAGGTAGGTATGGCATTGCCTACATCTGCAATTAAGTCACTCTAGCATGTTCTTGTGCTTCAAGCCCATAGAGCCGAACAAAGACAACATGATCCCATCTGCTACAATCTGTAGCTGCCCTGCTCTGCCCTGGGGGGTAGATCCCAGCAGAGGCAGCCATTACTGTATGTTCTCTGCATGAACTTGCCTCTGATATGTTAGCTTCTTTTTTTTTGTTCTAGACTTGGGCCATTTTTTCCCCTACAGAAAATTTACAGAGAAACTTAAATGGAAGTTCACCTGTGTTTATTCATTGCAATTTGAAGAGGTACAATTCATGTTGCTTGAAGGGTATTTTAAGTAGCAAATTTGTAATGGCTTATTCCCAGAAAGGCACATTTTTTAAAAATATTTATTTATTTATTTATTTATTTAAATTTTATTTATTTATTTATTTACTTTTTAGTTATTTATTTATTTTTTATTTATTTTGACAGAGGAGAGAGAGAGATACAGAGACAGAGAGAGAACTGAACTAGGTGAGCTCCCAGTTCAGCATATGGTTCTGCACGGGCTGGGGATGGGATTCGATCCTCGGTTCCTGGCGCTGCAAAGTGAGCGCTTAACCCACTGAGCCATCCCGGCTTCCCCAGAAAGGTACATTTTTAAGGCTGCTCCAAATGAGAACAGCCTATGTCCTAGTTATTTTATATTATTGCGGATAATTAGGTTCCTTCTATCATAGGCATATGCAATATCAGACATAGGTATTTCCAGTCATCTCATGGAGAGAATGAATTTTCTTGAAATACTCATAGTGATGATAACAATAAGTGTTAATATTTAAAGTTTTATTTTATTGTTTTTGACAGAGACAGAGAGAAACAGAGACAGAGAGAAGGGAGAGGGCCCAGAGCAGTCTCCGTAGTTGTACGTCATTAGTTTTTGACATGGTTTCGTTCCACACAGGTGGGAGGGGGCGACACAGGGTGGGAACTGGGCTGGGGGCCTCCTGCATGGGAGACACAGCCCAGTTCAGCATATGGGTCCACACGATCCAGGGCCGGGATTCGATCCTTGATCCCCGGGGCTGCAAAGTGAGCGCCTAACCCCGCTGAACCATCCTGGTTTCCCCAAGTGTTAATATTTATACTTAATCCTACAAAGTATTCTGTGCTTTACCTAGATGATTTTACTTAACCCTCTCAAGTCAAGGCATGACTTAGAAATTGTCACTATCACCCCCATTTTAAAGAGGAGGGAATTTTGCTTCAGACAAGCTAAGGAACTTGCCCAAAGGTTGCACAGTAAGTAGCCAAGTGAATACTTTAGCTGTGGTTGGTCAGTTTTCATGGGGGCGTTCTAACAAAGGGCGTCCTGCTACTTACTGGCTTTCCATCCCTTGTTCAGCATCCTAAATCATTGGTTAGCACCCAGCCTCCCCCCCCCACCCCCCCCCCCCCCCCCCCCCCCCCCCCCCCCCCCCCCCCCCCCCCCCCCCCCCCCCCCCCCCCCCCCCCCCCCCCCCCCCCCCACACACACACACATACTCAACTCAGTGCCTCTGTGGCTTCTAATGATCCTGACCTTCAAATTGCTCCACAAACTGCCTCTCCCTCTACAAGTACTTCCCTACATCAATCCTTCAGTCCGGCCAAACCAGTCGCTTTGTTTTTTCCCTCTCCACGAATTCTCATCTTGGCTCAGCAGGTCCCGCCAGCGACAAGGTCCACCCCACCTCCTCACTGCTGTCTACATTCTAGCTGGCTCTGTTCAAAAGCAACATTTCCAAGGATGGAGGAGAGGAGATAGGCAGTGGGTGGCGGAGCTCAAGGTGAAATGAAATAATGTTTTCTTTTATTGATTTACCAACGTTTGTCTTTTAATTTCTGGAGAGCCTCCGTCGCATGCAAAAATGTTAATAGGAGTTGAAGGTCTCTTATTCATACCGCTCCAATCTATTCTGCAAATAAAAAGCCGTGAAAATGATTCAGACGCGAATAATTCCCCCAAACCTTTTGCTTATTGAAATGGATCAGAGATAATTACGAGGTTGGAGAATTTGCATCCACACAATTTCCCAGGCTCACAAACATAATTTTCTTTAGAATGAATAGAAAATATTTGCTCTTTTAAAAGCTGTCATGAAGGGTGGTACTGTGTTCTTTCAGCGGCTGCAGAAATGCTGGGGGTAGGGGCTGGGTGGGAGTTCTCCTCCCCCTGGGATTCTCCAGCGGAGCTCAGCTGTGTTTTAACCCCCACCCTCAGCCCCACCCCCTGTCTGTGTTCCTTTCAGTGTGAAGATCTGTGTGTACTGTTGGTCATTTCACCCACTAGGAAGAAGTCAATACAGCCTTCAGAGTTGAGATGTTGGTCATTCCTTCCTGCAGAATGACTTCTCTTCACGTGCAAGTTGGGAGGGCCAGGGGGCCAGGGTACCCTGCCGTATCTCTGGGGCTTATTTAAGTACCATTTCGCTTTTAGATTGTGTCTGGGAATAGAAGGAAATTTTAATTAGAGCTGCTCTGAAAAGGGGGTGGGGATGAAACTTTTTGTTTTTTGGTCTGTGATCCTTCAGAACCATCTGGAATACACATGAGATTCGTTTTCTGCCATTGTCTCCAGGTGTGTGGAGTGTCTGGACGGCCTAGGTTTAATAGCTGATTTGTATTAGACCCAACAGCTTGGTCCTTTATTCTCTGAGGGATGTATTTTCAATACCCCGGGAGATTTCTTTATGCCTGACCGAATGAATCTTTACAAACAGCTCTACTGGCGCAGGCCTCAGGTGGCCTCAGGGAACCCCCAGAAGGGTTTGTGTTGTAGGCACAGGGTATATGCAAATGGGGCATTACGTTGAAGGCGTTTGGAATGTCTCTGTTATGTTTTTCTAGAACAAAAGCAAGCACCCCTTATCCTGAGAGTACACAAGAGATTCCAGGGTTCCTTGAAACTATGTCAGAAAAGGCAAAAGCAAAAGCAAGGCCTGCACGTGACACTGAGCAAAGTAAAGGGAAGATAGTGTGGAAGAAGAGAGAAGAAATATAAACATTAAAAATGTCTTTTTTTTTTTTAAACCTAGATAAGTAGAAAAGCTGATGGTTAGAGACGAATTTCCAGAAATGGAAGAGATTTCTGTGTTACTCAGAGTCAAGTCATTATCTTCAAAATAGAAGAAAAAGAATCACTACATGAAATGAATGATTATATGACACTATGGGTGAATTTTAGGATTATAATTTTAAGTGGAAAGGGCCCAAAGAATCCTGCATGATTTTTTATACATTTAAAAACAAACCAAACAAGGGTATATGCCATTAATAAGTAAATATAAATACAATAAGATTATATAGAAAGGAAAGCAAGGCAACATTGAACTTGTGTCAAGGTGGGAGGAAGGGGTAGGACAGGGAAGGAGCTTAGGTGGAAGTAACTAGTAACATCATTTTCTTTTTCTGTTGGGCGGTGTTAACACAATTACTTATTATATTTTTTAAACCAACAAACCAACAAATGAACAACGAATAAAATGACAACTTTTTATGTAGAAATGATGAAAGCGTATTACAAATATAGGATTACGATTAACACAGTTCTGTGTATCTGAAGTCTAATTTTAAAAAATGACAAAGGAAAGGGGGAAAGAAAGAATTTGTCCTTTGAGTAACATACTCCAAGCCTGGCTGGTCCTAACTTCTATGCATCTTTCCGCTAAATATTGGACATTGATTTCACTCTTTGCTTTAAATGCAGATATTTATAGTAAGTGGATCTCCAGAGAACTCTCAATTCCACCAGCAAGCATTAGCTTTGGGAGCTGTGCTCCCTTTTCTGGGGGAAAAGAGAAAATAATATGTTCAAGAATGTTCCAGGCAAAAGCGCCCTCTGCTTTCAGAGAGTGGAGTGACAGTCCTACTTTGAATATCACTAGGTCTGTACTAGAGCTCAAGGTGGTGTCTCCACTGTTAGCACCAAGAGAACTGACAAAACAAGTTTGTGGTGTGTGTGTGTGTGTGTGTGTGTTCGTTCATGTGTGTTTTACACTCCATTTCTCATTCAATGAGCCTCTTGGATCCATGGATTGATGTATTTTACAGAAAACATGCCGTTATCTCATTTCTTCTTTACCAGTTTCTTACTCCTTTATTTCTGACATCCTGCTTATATCAGTTTCCCGGATATTGTTTCAGAAATTTAAGATGTTCTGTTTCATTTTGATGGTTTTTCTTCTCATTGCATTTCAGTTTGAATCTTGTTGACTTGTCTTCAAGTTTACTTATTTTTTCCTCTGCAGTATCTAGTGTGTTGTTAAAACTATTGCTTGAGTCCTTAATTCTGACACCATATTTTTCATTTATAACAATTTCACTTAATGTTGTTTGTAGTCTCCATCTCTCTTCTAAAATTCTCCGTCCATTTGAGTACATTGTCTATCATTTCCACTATAGCTTTTTAATATATTTTAAGAAATACTTTAAAATCACTCTCTTATAGTTATGGGATATTTGACAATACATGATACCTCTTAATGTGCTTCTATGCACAGTTTTGCTCTCTTACCTATGGATCACATTTTCTTGCTTCTTCCTATGTCTTATATTATTAGATTGTGTGGCTAGACATTATGTGTAAGAGAACAGTAGAGAGTGGAAGTAAATAATATGATGATTCTTTTTTGACAGGCCACCAGTATGAAATGCTAAGACAATAATCTGCAATGAAATTGAATCTGGCCTTTGGTGCAGCTACAGTTAAATTCAATTGCCCTCTGGTTTTTTTACATAGTTTTTGGAAGTATCAGCCCTTTCCCTTCAGCAGTACTTGGTATTTGAGTTCAGCCCAGTTTGTTTGTTTGTCCCTCCCTCCCTCCCTCCCTTCATTCCTCCCTATCTATCTATCTATCTATCTATCTACCTACCTACCTACCTACCTACCTACCTACCTACCTACCATCTACCTATTTCTTATTTTTAGGAGAGAGAGAGAAGGGGCAGGGCCCAGAGCAGTCTCCATAATTATAGTCATTAGTTGTGACATGGTTTCATTCCATACAGGTAGATGTGGGGCCGTGCAGGGCTGGGACAAATCAGGGGCCTCCCACATGGGAGGTGAGAACCTTTGCTGCTAGGCCATCCCAGTAGTTAGCAGTGTGCCACAGTTCAGTATAGGTTTACACGGGCTAGTACCAGGAACGGACCCCTGGACCTTACGATAATGGCATAAGCACTCCACCCATGAGCAGTCTTGGCATGCCCTCGGCCCAATTTGTGGAGATCTTTGTGTTTCACAGCCTAGTTGCCAGTTCTTCGGTTCGCTGGAGAGACCGTCAGGGGGTGTTTCTCTCAGCTGTCCTGTGCTGTCACCCGCCTTTGGAGTACCCTCCCTGTACTCAGCGAAAACCTGTGGCAAAATGTTAAGTTTCGGTAGTAAGAACTCACTCTTGGCTGGGCCTCCAGGGGATTGCAAGCCATGTGTGCTACTTCTGGAGTCTTGGTAATCCATTTAGGGGAGAAAAAATTGTAGCCTACTGCCACAATCCTTTAATTTTATATAAACCTGCTCTTTGAGGCTGAAACAAATGCAACTGACTGTTTTTCAATGTGCAATAAAATATAAAACCTGTTCTTGCAGTTATTAAACAGACCTTGTCCCTAATCTTAATGTATCAGTCATATATATGATGATCAGTATCTAATCATTTTTTTTTTCATGTGTACGAATGCTACATTTTCCAGGATTTGATATTTTCAGGGATTGAGAATTATTCTGTTTTGTGAAGGGAAATACCACTACTCAAAACACAATGCTATACATAGAATGATGTCATTTATTTCCAAAGACTATTGCTCTACTAGAGCTATGTAAGAATAATAATAACAGTGGGATATTTTAAGGCAAATCTTGGAAGTAAGGTTAGGATGGTAATCTGTGAGTTATTTCAGGCTAAATGCTACAGCCACAAGTGCCTCTGGCGAGTGTTCTAGGGGCAAACAAGAACTGGGTGATAGGCTTAGCCATTTTCCTCTTACCATGGTCAAGGGTGTATGCCTCCTCTTTCTACTGCTCTGCCAGGGATGGAAGCACCTTATTATTTTCAGTATTTTTTTAGTTTACTTTGGTGTCTTTATGTTCTCAACTCCAGGACTGGTTCAAAAGCCATGATTTTGTTTTTGTTTGTTTGTTTTTAGCTTTTCCAGATTGTTGGCAACAGGGTTGGAGCAATAGTCTCTTGTTACTACCTGCATCCTAAGTGGAAGGGGAAGGCACTTGGTTTTCATGATCTCACCTAGAGTAAGGGATGATTTGCAAGCTTTTACCGCAACTGCACTTATCTTTATGTCAAGAAATTAATGTCTTAATTCTGCCATGTCCTAAGTATACACATTCAGGGACCAGAGAAATGACCCTGTGGTGAGTGCGTGAACCAGGTCAATCCAGCGGACCTACCACGAGTCAGATCTAGGCTGAAACAGCATTTATTACTTGGTTCCCCTGTGCTTCCACCCTAATGATTGGGCTCTCATGGCACTTCAAGTTGCTGTGTATCAATTTCAACTCAGACCACTTGTCCAAGAATCCTAAAACAAGGTACAACAAAACAAAACAGCAACAACCAATCAATCTGTGTATTCCCTGTCCCCGGTGAACAGTTAGACGAGTAACTGCCCATTGGACCCTTTGGGGAAACAATTGGAAGAATGATTATCGTGTAGACTTGCTGGAGATTGTAAGGCTCTTTCTTGTAGCCCTTCTCTCTTGAGGCTGTATCATTGTCTAAGCCTCTAAAATGACACTAAAATAGGAAAATTGCAAGATGCCAAGAGACAGAATGTGCTAAAGAGCTTTTTCAATTCGTGTATTCTGTCGAATAGAATACGAACCAATACTGAGATGTTTCGTTGCTGCTTCCCCACTTTTATCTGAAATTGAGACTCTTCAATTATTGAAGAATTCTGGGCCATGAGATGACTTCATGCTCTCAGGCCTGGGGTTGGACTACAAGTAGGAGGTTCTTGAAATCTCCAACTGAGTCTCTGCTATATGGAAGTGCTATTTCTGAAAGAAGAGAGTATGACCTCCTTTTGTTAACTTTCACTGGGGCACCAAATCTCAGCAGATGCTTTATGTAACCTGGAATCTAATCATCATTTATTTTCTCTTGATAATTTCTATTAAATAGGAAACTGGAAGGAAAGCGTCTCTCTATTCTCCAGAAGAAACACAAAGACTAGGTTTGCATAATTTTTAAACAAAGAACTTAAAATAGGAAATGTGCAAATATTATACGTTCTCTTCCCTAGTTACAATATATAGCCAGCCTTCTGGGAGAGGAGCTCACACATTGAAAAGCAATGGACTCTAGTCTGCTCCCAATCTATTATTAGTACTTTCCTTTTCTCTTCCTGGGTAGAATGCTAGTCACACATTGACATTAGTAAATATTCAGTGAGCATCTGTGACTGTCCATGCATTGTTCCACGTGCTGAAGACACTTTTGTTCAGAGACGACGATGCTGCCCTCATGGAGCTTATATGCTAGTGAGGGGAAGCAATTAATAAATAGTATGTGAGATGGTGTTAAGTACTATGAAGAAAAAATAAAGCAAGAACAAGGGCGGGGTTTCTGGGTGGGAGCTGATAGTGGTTGTAATTTTAATGAAGTGAGGAAAGAGCTCACTAAGAAGGTGCCATTTAAGATTCTCTGTGAGAGGGTGTTGAAGAGTCTGACAGCCTGATAACACCTAAGTTAGTAGCACATCCGGACCCCAATCCAGGTACCAAGGATCCCCTCTTTTCTATGTCTTCTTCTGTGTGACTCTGTGATAAGGACTCATAATGGATTCACGGAAGCACAGTATCAAGCAATGTGGTGGTGCTGTGAACTGTTGGCAAACAAGAGTGGCAAACAAATTAGCCTAACAAGTCCTTATTGATTACCTGCTGTTCAGAGAAGATCACTGGCTCCCTAGGGGTCTCAGAGGAACACACAATGGATTTCCTGCCTCCAGGAAGCTGACGACATGGGGTGGGGCCAAGCACAAACCAATCAAGCAGGTGTTTAGAGGACATGGTCCGTACAGTGCAGGCGTAGAGCTGACTACACGGGCAGGTCTTTGGCCCAAATCCAAATGATGTTCTTTATGGATTGGCTGTGAAGAAAAGAATTCTGCTCACTCACCTTCACGTCAGTCTCGCTCACATACGTGGGTTGTGAAAATTGTCAGCAGCACAATCTAATGAAAAGAATGGCAAGACATGGTCTTTTGTTAGCTGGCTGAAACCCAGTGACTGGGGTGGTTGACTACAGAAGGGCAGACAGATGGAAGTTTCACACTGTCCTGTAACTGCACAGTTGCTTTACCTTTGAGAGTCTGTAGCAGAACAGCATCTATTACCTGTCATTTGGTTGAAATGATACATTTTAAAACAACACAGAATAGGCCGACTGGTGAAATGTAATTGTTATCAATTAGACCTAGCAGAGGGAACATTTATATCAGGTACCACGACCTCCCTAATTGGATGACAGAGGTAAAGCTATCATTATGTTCAGGAGAGCAAGTACTTATTTGAGGTTCTAGTTTTTATACTGCATGAAAAATGCTAGGAAGCAGGACTTATATGGCCTCCCTGGGCCGTGGACCACGTTGCCAGAGGTACCAAATAGCCAATTCAAAGGGTGAATGGTAATAAAAGACTCTTTGGGCCTCTACCTTGGAGTCACGGTCTCTACTTGGGGAGCAGGAGGAGATGGCTGGGTCATAAAGGGGGCGCTGGTTAGACGTAGAATCAGGCCACACTGGAATGACACATTGCAGTCTACAAGGTCAGCTGTGGCATGTCAACAGGAGAGAATGTGGTACGAATTGCGGAAAAAGTGTTAGTGTGGCGGCGATGTTGTGGTGTGTGTGAATTGATTGGGAGAAGACATCAAAATAATCGCCAAAGGTGATGGGTGATGCTTAGCCCCTGTCTTCCCTCCACCAAATACGTAGAATGGGAAGGTGTGTGGTGGGTGTAAGACAGGACCTATATCATAGCCAAGAACCTTTGTTAAGGCTCAGGAGGGGGATGCTGGCTTAGCTCAGAGGCTGAACACTGACTTCACAGGTCCAGGGTTCAACTTCCAGCCCCGGCAAACCCACGTAGTCACCTGCATGGCGTGGTGGTGAAGGTTCTGGCCTCCCATGCAGGAGGCTCACT
Source organism: Craseonycteris thonglongyai (assembly GCA_004027555.1). NCBI lineage: Eukaryota > Metazoa > Chordata > Mammalia > Chiroptera > Craseonycteridae > Craseonycteris > Craseonycteris thonglongyai. The sequence goes on from PVKE010003558.1 coordinate 45,119, forward strand.
GTTTCTTTTGCGCCCCGCATGGAGCAAGTTGAGGCGGCCCCAGAGGAAGGCCGAGCCTTTGGCACCAGGACCGATGAAGGACATGCAGGAGAGGGAGCTGTTGGTGGCCTGGGGAGCTTCAGTTTCTGATGGCAGTGTTGTCTGTATTTTCTCGTGAAGAAAGCTTTTTTTCTGTTCTTAGTAAACTTGGGATCATAACGGTAGCAGGACAAGGTCTTCCTCTCCCACATTTTCGATCTTTCTGGGATGGCAGGAAAAAGGTTGGGGCTAGGATAGGATTTGTAAAGACGAGTGAAGTAATTGTTCCCTGAAGCTAACTAATCTGGGGGCGAGTGGACCACATTCACAGGGTGGCTACTGGAACAGTGTTGGCACCAGCAGCACGAGTGACAAGGTGACATTGGTAGAGGCAGATACCTGCACATGTTTGTGTTTGGGTTTTTTTGTTTGTTTGTTTTTGTCACTAATCCTCTTGTAGAATGTTATTTTACCAGCATTGTGACATGGTTTCATTCAAGAAACTGACCTTTGGAAGGCGTCTTTTATTATTTGTAACATACCACAGGGAAATGGCCCAGATGGAAGAACAACAGGGAACAGTCTCCTTCGCATGCTCATGCCCACTTGGTGAAGGTCCTAAGTGGGTATCTCATTGAGGGGGGAAGGAAGGAGTTGAAAAGCAGGTAGGAGTTACTGAGAAGATTAGAGACATAGGATGGAGAAGAGAGAATGTGTGTAAAGTAATAATCACTGCGATTGACGAAGCACTTATCTGCCAGGTACTGTTCTAAGTATTTAGGAACACATTTAATTTCTAGAAGAGCACGATAATGTTGACACTATTGTAACGTCTGTTTTCCCTATGACAAAACAGGGAGGTTAGACCGCCTGCCCATAGTCACACAGGTTGTACGTGGCAGAATCAGGATTCGATGTCAGGAAGTCTAGTTCCAAAGTCTAAGCTCTTGGCCATTAAGCCAACATCCAGATGGGAGCTGAGAGGGCTAAGGCAGGGGCATGGGAGGGGGTGGGATCATGTCAGAGGGTGTCATCTAGGCCTGTCAATCAGGGCTGGCTGAGATAGGATTTCTGCCAGGGTAACAAAGGACCTAGGCCTCTGAGGTCCCTCTTGAGTCCAAGATTCTGTGGCCTTGTAATGGGCCTGGAAGAGAACAGGATGAACTATGACGTGAAAAGGGGTTGATGCACAGGTGGCAAGCGTACACAGAGGCATCAGGCAGAGAGCTTCCTGCCAGGAATGGGTGAGTCACGGCATTTCGATTCCAAGAAGGCATATGCTGTCCCTAGTGTGGCCTCCAAAAAGCGGTCCCTCCCTAACAAGTCGATAATAGGAAAACCTAGTGGTGGACCACAACTATCTCACAACTACGGGGCTGCTAAGCCCGGTGGTGTCAGAGTGTGCTCACTGCTCCCGGTGTTTCTACTCAGCTCCCGTGGTTACTACGTTCCTCCTTGATTTCAAGCTGATTAGCGTCTCAGAAACCTCCATGTCCAATTTGTGACATGTGGTGGCATTTGGCAAAACGAACATTTCAAAGGATTTTGTTCACAAGTCATCACCTGAGCAGAGGTAGAAAGTGGGCCGAGGCCCTCCCATCAGGTTTTTCTACCACCTTTCAAATTGGCTGCAAGCCTCCATTTTTTATCCTGCTTTCAGGGTCCTACCTTACGTACTTCACAGCCTTTGATTTCGTTGTAAAGATGGAGGGGGTAGTGGGTTAAAAATATTGCGTGAAGACAGGGAAGGAAGACTGCTGGAGAGCATGAGGGTAAAAAATAACAGAACGGGGAAGCCAGGATGGCTCAGCAAGTTGAGTGTTCACTTTGCAGCTCTGGGGTCCAAGGATCAAATCCTGGCCCTGGCCTGTGGGGACCCATATGCTGAACTGGGGTGTGCTTCCCGTGCAGGAGGCCCCTGGCCCAGTTCCTACCCTGTGTGGCCCCCGCCCACCTGTGGAATGAAACTATGTGGAAAACTGATGACGTACAACTATGGAGACTGTTCTGGGCCCACCCCCTTCTCTCTGTCTCTGTCTGTCAAAAAGAATAAGATAAATCTTAAAAAAAAAATAATAACAGAATGCCAGTTTGTTATAAATGTATTAGCTGCACTGTTTCTTTAAAAGGCCAACTGGTGATAAGAAACCATCATGTTCTCTGAAAATTGTTATAAAAATTGCAGTTTAGCCTGATTTCCAACCCAGATGAAAAAACTAAGGCTCACACATCAGAAACACGAAAAGATGCATAGGTCATTGTATATTATTAAACATTTGTTGGGGTGACATTGGTTAGTAAAATTATATAGGTTTCAAGTGTACAGTTCTATGATACATTATCTATGTGCTGAATTGTGTGCTCACCACCCAGAGTCAGTTCTCCCTCTATTACTATATGTTTGACGCCCCCGTTCTTATACCTCCTCCACCCATTTATTCTCTGGTAACCACAGAATCGTTGTCTGTGTCTATGTAGTTTTTGTTTTGTCGTTTGTCTTGTTTCTTTGTTGCTTTCAGTTTTGCATCCCACATACGAGTGAAGTCATATGGTTCTTGACTTTTTCTGACTTATTTTGCTCATGGTGACCTCAAGGTCCATCCAGGTTGTTGCAAATGGCAGAATTTCATCTTTTTTTTGCCAGCTGAATAATATTCCATTGTGTATCTGTACCGCATCTTCTTTACTCAGTCCTCTGTAGAAGGATACATGGAAAGATGCATATTTGTACGTCATTAAAGAGACTTTGGAGGTGGTCAGACTTGGGTTAGAGGTCAGGGAAAAGTCAGACTCTTTCCAGTAGTACAACCTTGAGCAGGTGCTTAATTTCCCTGACCTTTTATTTCCTCATCAGAGAATTTCAGGACTACTCTGCAGATTGAAGAAAGTGCATGTTAGGCACCTAGTGGATTCTTAGCTCATACTAGACCCCCAATAAATTCTATTCAAATAATATTAACAACAACAAAAGCTCCTTTATGGGGAAATGGATAATACATAGTTTCGATTGGCTCCTATATGTATGTACTTGAATTCTAAAATATGACTGTAATAACATATAGATTACTCTAGAAACTGTGGCTTGTATTGGCTCATGCTTTTAAGATTCTTCTGTTGAAGTCATAGCTGTCCCAACCATGCCAAGGTTATGTTGGAGAATAGAAGTTTTATATGTGTGTAGTGTTTCAAATAGCATCTTTACTTCCAATTTCTTCCACTGTCATTTCAACAGTTTCCAATGAAAGAAATACACTATTTCTTGAAAAGAATGTATGCTATAAAATGTAATTCTAGGACGCTTACTATTATTTTAAAATTGGGTTGGTGCTCAATTTGCTAACATTATTTCATGTAAGTAGCTTTCTCAAGAATTGAAACTTCTCCATTAAGTGCTAAGGATTTTACATGGTACCAGGTTTTTAAAAGAATACCTAATGGCACAAGCTATTCTGCCTGTGCGTTTAGAATTAGGAAAAACCTTCTGACAACATTGTCAGTGCACTGACATTATTATTGAAGGTCCTTAACATTATTATGAACATTTGAACAATACTTGTTTGTTTGTCCCAGACTTGTGTAGGAAAGATTACTGGGTTTCAAGATTTCCAGAGGTTTTTGCTTTTTTTTGTTTTTTTTTTAAACTAAAAGTGATGTTGGCAAAGACAAAGAGTAGAAGGAATGAAAGCTGATGGTACCTACTATTGTCAGTGGTGATAAGAGCCTCTAGCCGAAGGTAATTTTTTTCCCCATACACTTATTATTTTTAAGCAAAGCACTTGAATGAAAATCGCTTTTCTTTTTCCTCTTGGAATTTACTTTGAGAGCTTGTAAAATAACCTGTTATATCAACTCACAATGGATATTTCAATTGCGGCTCAAGTCGCCTCAAGTGAGGGATGTGTGGATTTTGCGAAGGGTATTGCTAAATGTCGTTCATGTGTTCTCACTGCCCTGCATGTGACAGAGATCCACAGTCGTTACCTTTTTGAGAATGTAACATTTGCTCTACCTCGTCATCTCTTTTGGTTCCTTAAAAAATATTTAGAAATGTGTGAAGGAGACCAAAATGGTATACGAAGGGCTATCAGGAAAGTATCCAGCAATGTAACCATTCCCATTATATTGACAATAGCTGGATTATTTTTTTAATTTTTTTTTTCTTTCTGGATAGCCCTCATACTTGTACCATCCAGTACCTCCAGTTGAACTTTTTAATTAAGAAAAATTAAGGGATGCTGGGATAGCTCAGTGGTTGAGCACTTGCCTCATATTCACCAGGACCTAGGTTCGATTTCCAGCCCCCGCCTGTGCCAACCCATATGCTGAACTGTGGCAAAATTGGAAACTGCTGGGTTGGCTCAGCAGTAAATGTTCTCTCCTCCCATGTGGCAGCCCCTTGTTTGGTCCCCACTAGCCACACATCCACCTTTGTGGAATGAAACTATGTCACAGCTAATGATGTACAATTATGGAGACGGCTCTGGGCCCTCCCCTTCCTCTTCTCTCTCTCTCTCTCTCTCTCTCTCTCTCTCTCTCTCAGCTTCTCTCAAAAACAACAAAAGAAAAAGAAAGAAAGAAAGAAAGAAAGAAAGAAAGAAAGAAAAGAAAGAAAGAAAAGAAAGAAAACTTAAAGTATTATATTGACATGACTAGAAAATTACCATAGAGCTCTAGATGCACTGGTAATATTTAGTATTGGTCGTGTTTAAAGATCGGTGATTCATTTGATTGTTATGCTTCAAAATGTACATGAATGTTACATATATTACTTGTATGCATCTAACATTACATGAAGTACAATCTTTAATGCTCCCCCAAATAAAGAAACAACAAAAATAGAAAGATTAAAATAAGAAATAAAGGTCTCTTCCATCCCTACGTACACTCCTTGAAGTTAACGACTATTTTGATAATTTCTAGTGTATCCTTCATGAAAAATGTTGTAAGCACATAAAAATATATATTTAAAATATTCCATTTTTGGACTGAAAAGACAGCATCTGGCTGTTTAGGCCATCAAGCTCTAGAGCTAGAAAATATGGGTTGGAATCCTGTCTCTTCAACGACCAGTAATGTAACTACATTATTTAATCTCTCTGTGCTTCAAGTCCTTCAACTATAAAATAGAGCTAATAAGTCTCAGAGGGATGTTTTGAAGATTAATGTGTTATGCTAAGCACAGTCCTGGCTTATGGCACTTAGTAAATTTGAGTTATAATTTTTATTTTATTTCATTATTAAATTTGTTGGGGAGACGTTGGTTAGTAAAATTATATAGGTTTCAGGTATACAAATCTATAATACGTCATCTATGACTATCTGTGGTGTTGTGTGCTTACCACCCAGAGTAAGTTCTTCTTCCGTTATCATATATTTGGGCCCCCCCCACGCTGTCTTCCAACCCTCCCATTTTATACAAAACAAGTTATATGTAACTTTTTTTAGCTTTATTGAGGTAATATTGGAGAATAAAATTGCAAGATACTTTTAAGTATATAATCTGATGATTTCATGTACGTATACACTGTAAAAAGATTTTTCTCATTCAGTTAATTAATATATCCATCACCTCATATAATTAATTACCTTTTTGGGGTGGTGGTGAGGACATTTACATTCTACTTTTTTAGCAAATTTCAACTATACAATAGCGTTGCCAAATATAGTCACCACATTATGCAGCATGTCCTCAGGACTTGCTCATTTTATAAGGAACTTTGTAACCTCTTTGCAACCTCTCCCCATTTCCCTCACTGCCCCCAGTCCTTTACTACTTTTCTACTACCTGTATTGTAAGTTTAACTTTATTTTCTAAGATTCTGCATGTATGTGATACCATGCAGCCTTTGTCTTTATCTAACTATTTCACTTAGCATAATGTCCTCCAAATTCATCCATGTGGCTGCAAATGAAAGGATCTCTTTTTTTGTATAAGGTTGAACAATATTCTATTTTATATATACAATTTTTGGATCTGTTCATACATTGATGGACATATCTCACTGCTGAATATCACTATGGTCACCTTTGAAATACTCCTCATGGGAAGCTATGTACCAAGGCCAGTGCCTAGTCTACCCTTCAAAGCAATACAGCAATTTTGGAACTCTTTTTCTTGAATGGCCATCAAAGCCATCATTGTATTACTTTTGATGTCCTGAATGTCATCAAAATACCTTCCTTTCAAAAGTTCCTTTATTTTTGGTAAAGAAAAAAGTCATTGGGGGCCAGATCAGGTGAGTAAGGAGGGTGTTCCAATACAGTGATTTGGTTACTGGCTAAAAACTCGCTCACAGACAGTGCTGTGTGAGCTGGTGCATTGTGTGATGCAAGAGTCATGAGTTGTGGGTGAAAAGTTCAGGTCGCTTTCGTCTTTTTTTTTTTTTTAAGATTTATTTTTATTGGTTTTGGCAGAGAGACAGAGAGAAGGGGGAGGGCCCAGAGCAGTCTCCATAGTTGACAGCATTAGTTTTCCATATAGTTTCTCTCCACAGGTGGGCACAGGGCTGCGCAGGGCAGGAACTGGGCTGGGAGCCTCCTGCATAGGCCCCGGCAAGAACTGAACTGGGGGCACAACCCAGTTCAGCATATGGGTCCCCCTGGGCGGGAGCCGGGATTTGGTCCCTGGTCTCTGGGGCTGCAAAGTGAGTGCTTAACCTGCTGAGCCATCCCAGCTTCCCCTCATCTAACTTTTTCATGCGGCCCTTTCAGAGCTTCTGCACAAGTTTGAGGTGGTAGCTCATGGGGGCTTTGATTTGCATCCCTCTGATGGTAAGCGATGCTGAGCACCTTTCCACATACCGTTTGGCCATCTGTGCCTCTTTGGAAAATTTTAGAGTTATTTTGTGAGGTAGGGACCCAGTTTTATTCTTTTGCACATGGCTATCCAGTTCTTCTATCACCATTTATTCTAGAGACTATCTTCTCCCCCTTGTATATTCTTCGCATTTTTGTTGAAAATTAATTGATCAGATATGCATAGATTATGTCTGTGCTCTCTAAGCTGTTCCATTGATCTATATATCTGTCTCTACGCCGATACCATACTGTTTTGATGACTATAGCTTCCAGTGTAGTTTGAATTCAGGAGGTACGAGACCTCCAGTTTTGTTTATATTTTTCTCAAGATTGCTTTGGCTATGTAGAGTCTTTTGTGGTTCCACACAAATTTTAAGATTACTTTTTCTATTTCTGTGAAAAATGCCATTAGCACTTTGATAGAGATCACATTGAATTTGTACATGGCTTTGAGTAGCACAAACATTCTAACAATAGTAATTCTTCCAAACCATGAGCCTGGTATTTTCACAATATGAATTCTTCAAATTCGTGAACCCAGAATGTCTCTCCATTTATTTATGTACAAAGTTAAACATTGTAAGCCACCTTGATTAATTGAGCATTTCATCTTCATACAGTAATTTCTTTAAAGAGCATCACAAAATTGTTTTTTTTATCTTAAATCTATTTTGTTTGATATTAACACCCCTATCCCAGCTGCCTTTTGCTTATTCTTTTTTTTTTTTTTTCCTTTTTCTGGTATTGTATTGAAAATAAACAGATGCCTACCCTCTGACCCAGCAATTCCACTCCCAACAGAAATTACAGCCAATGGAAATATGTACAGATATGCACTAAAAAGTATATATGGGGAAACTTCATAGGAGCATTTTCCTATACTATCACTATGTTAAGAGTCCTCATAGTAGCATTATCCAGTAGAACCTCCATAAACCCATCAACATTAAAATAAAACATACACTGTGGTCTATTCATATAATGAGGCACTGTGACGTATACAACACCATGGATTAATTTTAAGACATAGTTTTGAATGTCAAGAAGCCAGATACAAGAGTACATACTGTATATTCCATTTACAGAAAGTTAAAGAATGGGCCAAATAAATCTATAGTGTTAAAGGTCCCAATACTGATTACCTTTGAGAAGGGGATAGTAACTGAGAGAAAGAACAGAGAAATGGGCTTTTGAAATACTGGTAATATTCTTCCTTGATTTGGCTATTTGGGTCTGCTTATATTTTAAAAACTTATTGATCAATACATTTGTTACTTGTGTACTTTGCTATATGTATTTATACTTTTAAAACAACCTGCATATTTTTGATTCCACAGTTTGATATTAACACATTAAAATTTTGTTCTCATTTTTTTTTTTAATGGCTCAAATTGGCCTTTGTGGGTTATAGTCTAACATCCACCTTTTGCTAGGAAGTGCACTAAATATTTTACATTCACTATCTTGTTGAAGCTTCACAATAATCCTGTAAATAAGAAATCTGGTCCATTTTACATACAAAGAATTAAACTCAGAAAAACTAAGTTGTTTGTCCAAGATCACAGAGCCAGTAGTATAGCTATGCTATTCTACATTGATAATATTTAGAGTTACAAGTTAATTTTTAGAACAGAAGCAGTTTTCAAATTGGAATCTTAGGCATGGAGACACAGATAAGTCATTTAATCTAAGTGTTTTTATTTACTAGCATTAATATTAATTACCTTTAACAGATAGTGGTGCTGCTATTTTTTTTACTGAGTTTTTGAGTTCTTGTGAATAGATGGTAAAGTCAGAAACAGCCACTTGTTAATATTAAATCTTTTACTTGAACATGTTCCACTGAATTGCTTTCTAAATAAGATCCTTGGAAAATTAATATCAATCATTCTGTATCTGTTTTTGACCAAAGGATTCCATTCGATCACTGGGCTTCTGAGGCTGCAATAAATACTTGCTACTCTTTGTCTTTTGAGGGAGACAAACTGTCTAACACTCAAATGGGGTTCTCTTTCTACTATGAGACATATTGTCTGACATTATATTACATATTAATAGCTTGAAAATACTGTAACCATAATGCACAGCTGTTGTTAAAAGTATTTTAGACTCAATGAAAGAAAGTAATAAACAGAAAACCCAGACTTAAGAGAGATCTCATGGTTTTCTAGTTAAGAAAAAATAAATTAGCACTCTCAGCAAGAGGAAAGCCTAGACTGTGTGGGATTCTTTTGAAAAGGAAGAACTTTGTTCCTAGTGTTAATTTAATTTGCACAAACTTCTGGGGAAGTCATTTATCACCCTACTATGCATGTACCTGGGATAATATTTATACCTCTATATAAGATTTTAATAAAATATACCACTATCTCTGGACTACCAACTTAGAATCGGTTAATAAAAGAAACAACTGAAGGCAAATTTTGATAGGAATTTAGTATAATCCTCTCACCTATCATTTCAGAGCCTCTTACCAGTGTTCTGATCAAAGACTGAGAGAAAGGAAACTGCGGGTGTGCTGAGCCTTTCTCTGTGCTCACATGATGCTGCAAGCTTTCTTCTTTGAATCACAGAACGCCAGCTGTAAGCCGTACCTGACTCCATTTGCAGTAGTCCTCAGTTTGGGGAGGTCAGATAGCGTTAAAAGACGGCCAAAGCTGACGGGCCCTGCAGAATCTGGGCCACAGTACCGATGCCAGCATAGCAGGGTGTGGAAACCATTCACCTGAGCTCCAGAATGGACGTGTTGGGCAAATCATTGTATCAGAAAGCGGAAAACACTCCACCACGTGGCCACCCACCACTCTACCCCTGACTGGGGCTTCTGATTGCGAGGCTCCTCCCGCGCCCTGTGAGCTCTCAGCTCGGGTTGCTCTCTGTGTGGACAGAAGAGCCCCGTCTTCACTAGACAGCGTGATGTTTTATTATAGTTTCCTCAGTCGTGTAAACTGAGCTACTTCTTCTCGTCATGACATCCTGATCCCATAGATCAGACTATCAAAATTACTTTGATATTTCACATGAAAAGTAGGAGACCAAATCTTTGGAGACCAAATCTTTGAAGACCAAAGGGACCATAGGTGTTCGCTAAATAAGGAAAGAGCAGAAGAGAAAGAGGTTTATGACTTTGCTGCTCGGGATCCGGTGTAACCATCAAGAGAGACTTGGGCTGCTTACACCAAGCTTGGCCCAGCCCGAGGCCCGTGGGCTGCATGCGGCCCAGGACGGCTTTGAATGCAGCCCAACACAAGTTTCTAAACTTGCTTACAACATTATGAGATTATTTTGCAATTAAAAAAAAAAAATGTAGGGGAAGCCGGGATGGCTCAGTGGGTTAAGCGCTCACTTTGCAGCGCCGGGGATGAGGATCAAGTCCCGGCCCGGCCAGTGCCGAACCATATGCTGAGCTGGGAGCTCCCCCAGTTCAGTTCTCTCTCTGTCTCTGTATCTCTCTCTCTCTCTCTCTCTCTCTCTCTCTCTCTCTGTCAAAAATAAATAAAATAAATAAAAATATATATTAAAAAAAAACAAACTTAAAAAAAATGTACTCATAAAAAAATGATGAGTACCCCATTTATATAACTTATAGAATGATCACCCCAATAGATCTAGCACCCACCATCGCACACCATACATAGTTGTTACAATAATATTGACTTCTGAAGTGGCCCGGGGACGCCAAAGGTGGGACAGACACCCTATATTCTCTAGGCTGTGCTGTCCTTGTGTTTTAGTCTTTAAGTTGGTTTAAGTAAGAGTTCTGTCACAATCAGGAGAGTCCTGGCCACTATTTAGAAATAACAGGTGAAGTTCATGTTCAGGGTCACTGCTTCGTTCACTTTGGGAGCAGCGTCCAGGGCAGCTTGACCGTAAGAACTGCATGAAATCAAACCAAGGCCAGATTTGGGTCCTTAATGAAACCATACTATGCTGGACAGTTTGCACAAATTGCATTTTCTTCGGGGTTTTAACCCTTTTCACAAATCCGATTTGGTACATTTCAAATGCCCAGATGCTAGAGAATAAACCGCAGAGCTCAGACATTCGTTTTGTTAGGAAAGGGCTGCTCTTTGCACACTTGCTGGTGGCTGCAGGTCTCTAGGCACATTGTCTGTTTCGATACATCATGAAATGCATCATTTTATGTAGTCAGAGTGCCAGCATGTTCTTCACAGAAGCTTTAGAAATTCTGTCTTGCCGTTAGCTGAAATGTATTCTTTGACAGCTACGGAACTTTATACCTTCTTATGTATTTATTTATTTTGTGCATTTCCCACCTGAAGTTTTAAATAAAAATAGGATTTATAATTCTAATTTTTTAAAATTTCAGTGGTAACACAGTTTGGACTGCTAAAGCTAATTGACTTACAAGAAGAAATTTAAACCTAATTTTTTTTAAGATTTATTTTTATTGTTCTTTTACAGAGAGAGAGAGACAGACAGACAGACAGAGAGAGAGACAGAGAGAAGGGGGAGGGCCCAGAGCAGTCTCCATAGCTGTCCGTCATCAGTTTTCCATATAGTTTCACTCCACAGGTGGGCGGGGCTGCACAGGGCAGGAACACAGCCGAGGGCCTCCCGCATGGGCCCCAGCAGGTACTGAACTGGGGGCCTCCCGCATGGGAAGCTCACTCCAGTGCAGCACATGGGTCTGAATGGACTGAGGCCAGGATTTAACCCTTGTACCCCGGGTGCTTCAAAGCAAGTGCTCAACCCACTGAGCCATCCCGGCTTCCCCAAACCTCCTGAATTTTTCTTAGGTCCACTTTCACTCGATTATCATCTTTATCCAATCAGCATTCAGTACTTAATTGTGAAAAGAATGTTTCCACAAAATCTGATATCTCCATGATAATGAGGCTGATCAGTGACATTTAATTGTCTTTGTCCTTTATTTAGTTGTCTGTTTCACTCCTACCCTTTTGATCGGCCATTCTAATATCTGGTCCATTCATATTTTGTTTAGGGCAGCAAATTGCCTGTGTTAGAAAATGCTGTGTGTAGCCATGGTCTCTGGACTTCCAACTGCCAGTTGAGTGAATCACACTTTTTTAAATAAAGAGATTGTGCAATTTAAAGGTCACCTTATAATGACTCGCTCTAGCCTATAAGGTGGCCAGCCACCAGAGATGGAGTTAGTGGTGAGATTTGGATAAGAAAGATTCACAATTCTGATTTCCCTCCACGCTCAGTGGCAACAGGCCCTGAGAACAGCGTGAACAAAATTCCAGGACTAAGTAGCCAATCGCATAATACACTTTCCAGCCTGCTGAGAAATAGAGAGCGAAGAAAATTAAAGCTGCACCGGTTTCCTAGGAAAGAATTCACCAATTATTTCCTAGGATAAAACTGGGGTTGAAATAGCTCTCCTAACATATTTTATACTTGTAGCAGGTTTAGAATTATGACCAAAATCCAAAAGTATGAGGGTGTTGCCACACGTACGGTATATTTAAATATGAATGAATATAGTGGTATTATAATGAACAGGCATTGAATAAACTATTCCCCTGATCCTGGGTTGAGTGCTTTATAGAAGTTAGCTCATTTAATTCTCACAATCGCCCCAATGCAGTAGCTATTATGAGGTCTATTGTACGTATGGGTTACTTGCTCTTTTTCTCTACACATACCTAGTTGTTGATCACTCCTTACAACTAAGCACAAGTTTGTTAAAGACAAAACACAACAGAGTTCAGTACACACACCTATGTATTTAACTTTTTTATTTTGAAATGTTTGCAGTGCATTAGGGTCCTTCTCAGACAGAACCATGAAATTCTTGCTAGACTGAAAGACACTGGCTTTCAATTGAGGAGGAGGATCTACTTCACTGCTTCAAATGCTAACCTCTTTGAGAATTATCCTCATAGATACATCCAGAAATAATGTTTCATCTTGGCATCACGTGTCCCAGTCAAGTTGACACCTAAAATTAGCCATCGCATCGGCCATACAGGAAGTTGCCCCCTAGCCCACAATGCATAGGGAGGGAGCTAGCTACCTTGCCCTCCTTACTCAGCCTCCACCTATGGTAACACCTTGCATAACTGTAGCACGTTGTCAAAACCAGGAGGTGGGCCGCGATACATTCCACATAGTACCTTAATCCCACTCCACCGGTTTTACAAGCACTCTTCGTTCATTTGTTGTAGGTTTTTAATGTCTTCCATCAAATGGAAGCTCCTGATTTTATTGAGTCAGATGTTTTAGCCCTCCCCCCTCTTTTTTATGCCTCTGATTTGCAAGACTTGCTTACAAAGACGTTCTTCACCACCAAATTAGGAACGCATCTTTAAACATTTTCTTTTCTGCTTCCTTTCTTTTCGAATTTACTGTTTGTGTAGTGGGGACAGAAGCTCATTGCATGTTTTTCCCCACATGTGCAGCCAGCTGTGATAATGCTGTTTGTTGAGAGCCCATCCTTACTGATTAGAACGTCATGCTTATCATATACATCCACCTGATTTTTGTATTCTCTGTTTGGTTTTGGTTTTCCTTTTGCCAATTATTGCACCTACAAGGTGTAATTTATTACAATGAGCATGTATAATTTTTGCTCTTAGGAAATATAAAGACGCACCTAAAAAGGTCACGACCTTTCCAATCAATGTAGAAAGCAAGCCAGGGGAGGGTTTTGAGCAGCAGAGTGACAGATATTTTGCATTTAACAGGGTCACTTGGAAGCTCTGTTGTGGGGAGGCAAGATGGTGGCATCAGAACCAGTTAGGAGGCTATTAAAATAATTGAGGTGAGAAATGATGTTGTCTTGGGATGCTGGAGTGGCTCAGTGGTTGAGCACTTGCCTTGCAATCCCAGGGTCCGGGTTTCGATTCCCAGCCCTGGCCCAGGCAAATCCTTATGCTAAACCGCGGTGCAAGTGGTAACTGCTGGGATGGCTCTGTGGCGAAGGTTCTCGCCTCCCATGTGAGAGGCCCCTGGTTCGTTTCCCACCCCATGTGGCCCCACATCCACCTGTATGGAATGAAACTATGTCACGATTAATGATGTACAACTACGGCTCTCCTGCTTCTCTCTCTTCCTCATACCTCTCAAGCAATAAAATAAACCTTAAGAAAAGAAAAGACAGAAATGATAGTGTCTTCGGCCAGGGTTATGTCAGAAGGGATAGAGTCAAGTGACTGAGTCCTTGTTTTGGGTTGTTCAAGCTGCAAAATATGACAGGCCGGGTGGCTTATACACTGCAGAAATGTATTGCTCACAGTTCTGGCAACTGGAACTCCAAGATCAGGGAGTCTGAATGGTCAAGTTCCGATAAAGCCCCCCTTCTGGGTCTGAGACTTACTGTTGTGTTCTTACACAAAGAAAGGAGCAGGCATCTGGGTGGATTCCCCTTTGGAAGCACTAATCTCATTCACCAGGGTTCTAGCCTGGCGAGTTAAGCCCCTCCCAAAGCTCCACCTCCTTCTATCAACACATTTGGGTATTAGGATTTCAAAAGGAGCATCTTGGAATCTTGGGAGCGTAGGGGTGGTGGACACAAACATTCAGACGCTAGCAGTTCTCTGTGTGTTTTGAAGGTAGAGACAGTACGGCTTGCTAATAGATTGGATTTCCGGTGTAAGAAAAGTAGAAGAGTCAAGGATGATTCCAAATATTTTTGGTCTGAGCAACTGGCAGGAAGGAATTGTCCCATAAGACCTTTCTCTTGCCTGGCATGATGATTTTGTATACATATATATTGTGAGATGATTAAGCTACAGTTTTTTTAGATTATTTATTTTTATTGTTTGAGAGGTGAGACAGAGAGAGAGAGAGAGAGAAACAAGGAGGGCCCAGAGCAGTCTCCTTAGTTATAGATTATTAGTCGTGACATAGTTTCCTTTCACACAGGTGGATGTGAGGTCTCACAGGGTGGGAACTGAACCAGGGACCTCCCACATGGGAGGCAAGAACTGTCACTGCTGAGCCATCCTGGTGATTACTAATTGCACCAAAGTTCAGCATATGGAGTTGCATGGGCCGGAGCCAGGAATCGAACACCGGATCTTTGTGATTGTTAAGGCAAGTGTTTAACCGCTTAACTTTCCTGGTCCCCCTAAAGTACCCTTTTGAGTGAAATGTGTAAATTAACATTAGAGGGAGGAGAAAAGAGGAAGCAGGAGCCAAGAACACCTTGAAGGGTTATCCCCTCCAAGATAAGGACATCAGAGAATGACATCACTGACCACAGCAAGACTGAGAGACCCACCAAGGGCAGAAGAGATTGGAGTGAATTCTCAGAGCAGATTATTGAGGAAACTAGGCGGTTATCCGAAGCTTTAGAGACGGTCCAACCAGAATTCACAAAGCTGCAGCACTGTCAGCATTGCTTTCCGTGTGTTCGTACTGCGAGTTCCTTTCACATTTACTGTGACTTGTGTATTTTTTCCTTTGGATTAATCTAAGTTCAAGCTTAAACATTCACTGGTGTTGTTATATACAACTGACTTTGAGTCAGCACTTTTGAATTGTAATATTCATTTATACACATATTTTGCCTCAATAGTTACAAACATGTGGTGCAAGATTGTTGGTTTTTAGCATTAA
This sequence comes from Craseonycteris thonglongyai, assembly GCA_004027555.1. NCBI lineage: Eukaryota > Metazoa > Chordata > Mammalia > Chiroptera > Craseonycteridae > Craseonycteris > Craseonycteris thonglongyai. The sequence continues at coordinate 60,485 of PVKE010003558.1, forward strand.
CTTGGGGATAAGGGTGTGATTTTTACCTGATTGAAGTGTTTAGCTCTTGAGTAACTCCTGTAACTTAAATATTTATTTTACTGCTGTGCACTGGTCTCAAGTTCCAATGGAAAATCGACTTTAAAAGGTAAAATTTGGTGCCATCCAGTGGTGAAATTATGAATTGCAGCATAAACACAATTGTGAGGAAAGAATTTCAATTATACGCGCTGCCAAAGTGAACACAAGGAAAGAATTGCAAACTGAAAACTAACTGGTTCCTTCTTATGCCCTGCAATTCACAGAGGTGTTACTCATTATTTTAAAATGGTAAAAGTTTAAAATTACATTTACCTGCAATGTGAAATGATACAATATGGAAAATGAAACATGAGATTAAGAGACTAGAGACAGAGATAATAGTTATAGGGAGTATGCTACCCACATGATGGCAGACAGCTAGAAACTTTATATTCTTTCAGCTCTAACCTCCATTACACATCACACTTTGGTGTCGGCTACATGAGATTTTAAACTTAGAACGATGGAGCTGTAGTTCTAGAATCATTCAGGACCCAGCCAATCTCCTTCTGTCGGTGACCTTGAGCATGAAGCTGCCTGGTGGTCCATGACTGCTGCCCTGTGTCTCCTTCAACCATAGCTCCCTCTACAATTCTCCATCTTTAAAATCATATCAGGCCAATGCACAGAGGACAGGTCTCAGGACTGGGTGTATGGTTCAAGTATTACTCTGTCTCATAAGGGACAGGCCTCTTTTTTATGGAAACCTCTACTCCCAGTGAATTATTGGGTAGAAAAACCGTATCAATCAGTATAGTCCTTGATCAGTGGAACATCTACACATTAATTTATACCAAAATGAAAAAGGAAAGTAAATTAATGTTATTGGTCCTACGATATCAGTGGTCCTAAAAGCAGTGGTCCTCAAACTTGGCTGCATGTTGTAATCCCTTGGGAGGCTTTAAAAATGCTGATGTCTGGCTCTGATTTAATTGGTCAAATGTGTGGTTTGGGCATTGCCCAATTCCAAGGTGATTCTAAGTGCAGCAAGATTGGGAATAATCATCCTAGACTTGAGGAGCTTCTAAAAGCCCTTCCCTCTTCCCGTTGCTCATTTCATTATGCTGCAGTTAATCTGGAGTGAGGCCCAGGCATCTGTATTTTTAAAGATTTATTTCATTGTTTGAGAGAAGGTGAGAGAAACAGAGAGAGACACACAGAGAAGCGGGGAGGGCCCAGAGCAGTTTCAATAGTTTACGTCATTAATTGTGACCGGGTTTCATTCCACCCAGGTGGATGTGGGGCCCTATGGGGCAGGAACTGAACTGGGGGCCTCCCATATGGGAGGTTAGAACCTTTGCCTCCATCCCAGGGGTTTCCAGTTATGTCATTGCTCAGCATATGGGTTTACAAGGGCTGGGGTCAGGATTCAATCCCCAAACCTCACTGTTGCAAGGCAAGCACTCAACCTGCGGAACTACCTCTGCATCTCCTGTTCGCGAATTCTCATATACCAGGTAGCCAGACCTGTTGCAAAGTCATTTGTTCTGGGAACCTCAGAATCTTGATGCATCCGCCGTTTGGCCATGAAGCCATTGCCAATATCATCTTTGCACTCTCTGTAGGATTTACTTACAGGATTGTGCTTCCCAATCTTACAAGGAAGTGAACTCATGGATTACTTGCAATGTTTTCAATTTGGGGACTGGCAATCATAGGCCTGCCTGTTCAACTTCCCTTTACCTCTAGCTATAATAGCTCTGAGTGATAACCACAATGAGGGAAGTGTCACCAACAAAATGTGAGGGCAGATCACTGCAAAGGGAAGGGATACTAGTGGAGAGCTACTGCTAATGACCTATGAGCCAGAGAACTCTGAGTGACTCAGAAAACAGGAATTCATACGATTTGTGTCCTTTCTCATCTGACTTATTTCACTTAGCCTAATACCCTCCACATCCATCCATGTTGCTGCAAATGGCAATATTTTATCTATTGATGGCTGAGCTGAAGAGTATTTCATTTGTATTAATATATATGTACCACATCTTCTTTATTCATTCATCTGTTAAAGGGCACCTAGGTTGTTTCTATGTCTTGGCTATTGTAAATAATGTTTCAATGAACAGAGTGGGTACATTTATCTTTAGTGTTTCTATTAAACACTAAATGAAAAATTGCAGGATCATATAATCGTTCTATTTTTTTATTTTCAAAGTAACCTCCTAAAATGTGTGTAATATGATTAACCAACATTACCTCAATGAAGTTAATTAAAAACAAAACAAAACTAGGAATTTATAAATATCTTTAGAAAATACCTACTAATGCCTATAATTTCTTTGTGCCTCAAATTTCCATTTTGGGCCCAAAGGTGTTTTTTCTTTGTTACAGTGATTAAAACAAATTCCAGCAAGAAGATCTATTGAATATTTGCATAAGGTTGGCCAGAATCATGAAGAAGAGTTTCACAGACATCTCAGAAGACAGCGTGCAGAACGAGTACCCCAGTGGGGTACCATGGAAGGATGGTGTATGTGAGGAACTGGGCAGGGATCTCCTGCGTGGGAGGCAGGCCCCCCAAGCTAGACGCCAAGTCCTGCCAAGCAGATGCTCAACACACAACCATCCCGGCATCCCTATCAACACGTTCTTGGCTTTCTCCTTACACCTGCTCAGTTCCAGCATTCTCATTCACATTGGAGGGCAGCTCCGTTCTTGCAGCTTCTCAGACCAAACACCTTGGTGCCATCCTCAACCTCTCTCTTCCTATTGTGCTTTAAGTGCAACACATTAGAGAATTCTGTTGGTTCCATCTTTGACATGTATTGTGTCTGAATTCAAGAAGAGAATCAGAACCTCTACAAGATCTAGACCTAAAAAGATTCATTGCAGGAATTCGACCTCATAGAACAGTTGTGGGGGCTGATTAAGCGCTCTCTTTGAAATGGTTGTCGTCACATCCAATACTGAGTCTTAAAGTCCACAGCCAAGGAGGTCAGGAAAAGAATCTAGATATTAATATATCTGTTATAGATCTACTTATAAATAGCTATATGACTACTTATGGATATATTCCTTTCTATTCATCCATCCATCCATCCATCCATCCAATATTTCTGCTCTCAGATCTTTGAAAAGAATCTATTCTGACCCACCGCAATTAGAAACTTACACAGAAGGGAATTCTGAAAAATGTAGTTCAACCTAGTTGAATTGATAAGCCACCACAATACAAACTCTGGTAACTTGGTGTCCTACACTTAAACTCAAATTATGATGATAAAAAAGTCATACCTAACTTGTCACAACCATATCACATACAACTGAATTCAATTTGCAAAATAGGGCGAATTCAATTTCCAAAAAAGGGTGAATTCAATTTCCAAAAGAGGGCGAATTCAATTTGCAAAATAGGGCGAATTCAATTTCCAAAAGAGGGTGAATTCAATTTCCAAAAGAGGGTGAATTCAATTTGCAAAATAGGGCGAATTCAATTTCCAAAAAAGGGCGAATTCAATTTGCACAAAAGAGCGAATTCAATTTGCAAAAACAGGTGCATTCATTTTGCAAAAAATGGCGAATTCAATTTGCAAAGGAGCGAATTAAATTTGCAAAAGGGTGAATTTAATTTGCAAGAGGGTGAATTCAATTTTCAAAAAAGGGCGAATCTTCTGAAGACCCACCTTGCATAGTGATCTGGACTTTATTATTCATTTCTGCCTTTTTGTGCATGGCATCATATTATTTTGTTCTGCGTTCTCTGACAGCAATACACGAGGATCATCCAATGCTGGCCTGGAGCTTTGATGACTTCAGGCCATATCAGTATCCCAGGGTTGAGTAAGGAAGAATGAGAAAAATGTCTTCTTTCACACTTCTGGACACCAGAAGTCCAATGTGAAGGGGTTGGCAGGGCCGTGCCCCTTTGTAGGCTGTAGGGGGACTCTTTGCTGCTTCTTCCAGTTCCCAGTGGTTTCTGGGTTTCCTTGGCTTGTGGCAGCGTAACTCCAATCACTGCTCCTCTCCTTACATGGTCTTCCTCCAGGTGCCACTGTGTGTCCTTTTCTGTCTCTTATGAGGACGTTCTCAATGGATTCAGAGTCTACTGGAATCTAGAATTATCTCATTGACTCTTCATTATATCTGCAAAGACTCTATTTCCAAATAAAGTCATGTTCTGAGGTTTGGGGTGGACATGCATTTTTGGGGACCTTATTCATCTTGCTTCTAAGGCCATTGAGCTTCATTAGGTGCTAGGGACACATTCCCTTCCTGTCCAGGAGGTGCCGTATTTCATGGTGTGGGCAGAAAGCTGACAGGTAGGAAGCAGGAGTTGTTTCTATTATAGCTGTGAAAAGTTCATGGGATTTAATTCCCTTCCTAAAATTCAACAGAGCACTTCTAAGCTCTGGGTGTTTTCACAGAACCTGTGACTACTTTGCTTTTTTTGAAACATGTTTCTTTTCTGTTCTCTAGGGTGACTGGTTGTCTCTGTTCCCTCATTCTGGACTCAAATGCAGTCACTAAACTTTGTTGCGATCCTTCCACGCTCAGCTGCCTATATTTTAGAGCCTTGTTTTCTCCACTCATTTCCGTTCCCTTTTCCATTCCCCTGTTTTATCTGTGGTCCAAATCTATTTCTTTCCCAAAAGGACATAGATTCTCTCAGGCCCCCAGGGTGTATAGGATATTTCCTGCTGTGACCTTCCTGTGCTGAGATTACTTTTCCTAGCTGCTAGTGCTGACACTGCAAAACACCATTTTTATATTCTTTTCTCCTTTCCATGTCTATAGTGAAACAACTACAGTGAAAGATTGGTTTCATGCCGTACCTGACGCAGGCTGGAACCAGAAAAACAAAGTCCTGACTCTCTCTACCTCCTAATCTTGGGCTGTTGGCTGCGTCCAACATAACGATACAATTACTCCAAAAAAAATTGCACCTGTTTCATTTTCATGTTAATTACTTTCTCCCTCCTGTCTCCAATCTTTACTAGTCCTTCAAGGCATCTTCCCTGTTGAGATTTTCATTCAATAGAAGCTGAGAGGAGAAGCCCTAAATTTTCTTTGTTGATTTGAATAGACAGTAGACTCTCTGTTAACCGGAACTCAAGCAACCGGCGCTAGCAAGCAATCGGCAAATATTCTTTTGCCGATTGCTTGAGATTTTGCCAGTTGCTTGAGAGTGATGGTTGCTTGAGTTTCAATTACCGGAGAGTCTATTTACGTTTATCCAGCACTTACAAATCCCCATGGGTGCCAGTTAACTGAGACTCTAAGGTTTTAGATTCATCATGTGTCAATGAGCTATATCCCCAAACTAGCATTCCCCAAATTTGTTTATGCAATTATAGCATGTAACTTTCACCCAACTTATAAAAGACAATGTGTGACTGAAAAATTCTAAGTCTTGGCAGACTTCTGACAGTTCCTAAGTAGATGAGGGGCAGCCCACTTGCCTCATGAGTTACCCTTGCAATAACAAACTCTCCAGGGATGCCATGAACCCTTGAGGACATTGCAAAACATGAGACACCAACAAAGGTTCACCCTGAAAATGCCAAAGGGCTTGGAATTTTCTCAAAAATTTCCCCCTACTCTTTATTTTCTCTGCTTCTTTCATCTAAAAGTAGGGAAAAAAACGTTCCCCCAGGATATTACTATCTCCACCCAGGACCTGTTCCCGGGAATTGTGATTTATCTGTGGGTGGTTCCTGGTCTAGTCTTACCTGATCGGACTTTTAAATCGCTTGAAGGTAAAGAAGGTACGTTTCATTCCCAAATGAATTTGGGAGTTAGGCATCCTAGTAATGGTCATTGAGCAACATTTCTTTCCCAAACTATTTATTTTATACATTTGACTTTGTACTCTCTGTCTATGAGACATTTCTATTTATAATAAATAGAATAATTGTATTAGGATGGGCAGATCATAGGTGATATTACAAAAATTGCTGTTCATGTAAGAAATACAAACTCTTGAGATAACAAGAGAACAAACTTAGGAGCATCCAGATTCCTTCCTCCTCCTCCCTATACGTCTACCTCCTTCTCTTTATGGCCCAGGGTCACTTAAGAATGAGAGTGGGTTCTGAATACAAAAAGAGAGGAAGGGAAGAGGAAACGGAAGAAAATAACAAGCCCCAGTAATTGCTCACATGTATTGAGAATAGTCATCACTTCACCTTTCTGAGAACTTAATCTTCTACATTTTCCACTTTCCTGATGGGGAAAAAGAGATAAAATGACTTGCTAGAGAGTTGTCAAAGGAGGGATTCCATCTAGGTCTGGTTCACTCCAACACACACGGGCGTACCTACCTTCATGGAGTCTCAGGAAGAACAATCCGTAAATCACTAAGGGAGAGAGAAAGCCAGAGACGGTGGGAGAAAGAGAGTCAGCTTGAGTGGTCTAGGGCCAGCTTTCCAATTTCAGGAGTATCGCCCTAGCACCTCATATAGGTGGAAGGGGTCCCCCGTACTCTAGGAGTCTGAGGGGTTGCCTGTGGGAGCTGATCTGGGGTGTTTTCAAGCCTTGCTATTTTCTCTCCCCCATTGTCCCTTTGCATTGTGAACAAATTTGAGACCTGTCACACAATGAATTTGGACTATGATGGAAAAGATTGAAATTCCCCATTCGAAGGAACACGATTTCTCATGTGCGTGTTTTGCAAACTTCCTGAGCACTACAAGCATTTGGACAGTCGTTTGGAATTCAGAGAGGAGGGCTTTGGGGGCCAGGTTCAGGTTTCAATGGGGTGACAGCAGGTCAGAGGCACGTAAGATTTCAAAGTAAAGCGAGAGAGGAGCTAAGTGAGCCTTCTGGGCCCTGGGTGTGGTCACCAGGTGCCAGCGCCCTTTCTCAGCTTTGCTCACTCAGGAATGCAATTGGGACAGTTTCCCCGCGAGTGTTCAGCTATTTGCTGAGCCGTCCACAGTGATCCAAGCATGTGGCTCACTCATCTTGGCAAGCATTTGTGTGACAACTTTTGTGTTGGATTTTCCCCATTGGGCCTTCTAAAACCTCTGTCCCCTTCTTTACTTGCTCTGTTCCTAAGGGACTGACCTTTATATATGGCACCAAGCTCCTGCCTTCCCTGGTGTTCAGTATATAGAAGCCACCAACCAGCAGGAGATATGAGGGCAGGAGAGAGAAGTAAGGTTACTCATTTCCTAGGCCAGGAGTCTGCAAACTACGACTGTTATTCCATATTGAGGCTGCAGTTTGTTCTTATCAAGTTTTATTGGCGCATAGCCATGCCTGTTCATGTAAGTATCGTCTGTGGATGCTTTTATACTCCAAATGGGAGACTTGAGTAATGGTGACAGAGACTTTATGGCCTGAGTATTTTCTGTCTCTTTACAGAAAAATGTTCGTTGATCCCTGCCTTAGATAGTTCCATTTCTGGGTGGAGTTCCTGATTCCTTAGATGGCTCCATCCCTGCACAAAGCCATCTTTGACAGGTGGTGGTGGTGGTGGTGGTGGTGGTGGTGGTGTGGGGGGGGATCCTACGGCTTCAGCTATACCATAGCTCAGTCTCTTTCTGAGTTCTGTAACCATTTCTGCCTCTGGCCCCATTAAGACCACAGGTAGTTCTCTCTGCTGCTGGCCCCAGGGAGCTGCACTATCTTTAGTTGCCATCCCTTATCCTCACACACACTGACACCCTTCTTGTCTCCTAATTTACCTAGTTGGATTGTGCATTTTCCTTCTGAGACCCTGACTGATGTATTATGTGCCACATGCGTAGCATTGTGCTAGAATCAGTGAAGGGAAAAAAGGAAAAGCCATGCCTATTATATACAGATGACTGCAGTAAGTACAACGAGAGAGGTTAGTACCTAAGAGACAAGGGAAAGATCATATCTGGTTGAAATATTTAGGGAAGGCTTCACTGGTGAAGTGGCGTGTGAGGTGAACCCTAAAGGCTGGGTTAGTTTTAAAGAGGTGGTCATTTTTGTAAATGAGAATTACAGGTAAGTGGACAGCATAAGATACCTGGGGAAAAAGCAATACTAACAGTTGCTAGTTTCTTTCGCTAGACGCTTGGCAGAGCACTTTGGACATCATTTCGTTTTATCTTCAGAATGTCTCCAAGAAGGAGTTGCTATTATTATCCTATGAACAGAAAAGGGAACCTGGGTTTTTTGTTTGTTTGTTTGTTTGTTTTAAACTAAGTAACTTGCTCATGATTTATGACTTTAGGCCGGGAAAGTAAGGATTCTGGTCCAGGCTCTTAATCCTTAGGGAGATAGCAAAGCACAGATTGTGTATGTTCCATGTTGGTTTCAGGTTGTTTTTGCTGGCGTATAATAATAAAGCTGGGATGGCTGATTTGGGCCATATCTTGAAGCAACTCACATATTGTGGGAGGACACTGGGCCATGTTCTACAAACAGTGAGGCGCCCCAAGGCTTTTTGCTCTCAGGCCAATGAGAAGAGCAGAATGGGGCGCTTAAGGGAATATGGTCTAGGTAGGGGTTTGAATGAGTGACACTGGTGGTAGAGGAATTTTTAAAGGACACTTAACACCATAGGTAGGGTCAACAACCAGAGGAAGAACTGACGCAAACTTGGTGTTTCAGGCCTGGCTAGATGGTGATGAGGAAGTTGGTGACATCAAGAATAGAGCTGGAGGGGAGGCCGGGATGGCTTAGTGGGTTAAGTGCTCACTTTACAGCCCCAGGGACCAAGGATTGAATCCTGGCCCCAACACTTGTGGGCCATATGCCAAACTGAGGTGGGCTTCCCATGCAGGAGGTCCCCTGTTTGGTTCTTGTCCCCTCCCCCACTGGTTTGGCCCCAGGCTTGAGGGGGCATGCCTCCCATTCAGGAGGCCCCCAGCCCAGTTCCTGCCCTGTGCAGCCCCTGCCCATGTGTGTGGAACAAAGCCATATTGAAAACTGATGACACAACTCTGGAGACAGCTCTAGGCCCTCCCCCTTCTCTCTGTCTCTCTCTGTCTCTGTCAAAAACAATAAAATAAATCTTAAAAAAAAAAAAAAGTAGGGCTGGGAAACGCAGCAAGAAGACTTCAGAGGAGTGATTAGAAACATGACTTTCGATATGTGAAGCTAAAGATACAGAAATTCGAACTTCCAGAGAAGATTCAAATTTTCTCTGCAATTAGAGATAGGAGTGGAATTGATAAGAGTGTTGGGAGGCTCTCGATTATTGACAGGTGGGAGTTGAGTAGTTTAACATATCCGTGGCAGGTATGAGAAAAATGTAGGTGTTGGAGAAAGTTATAAAAACAGGAGGGACGATCACCCTCTGGCCATCGACTCTCTGACCACAGATGTGCTTCAGGCATTCCTCAGCCTCTAGTTCTGAGGCTAGTTTTGCATAACAAAAAATTTGTAACTGTCCTTCTAGGGTCACTCAGGACTTTTAAAGAACATTGGACTTTGTCATAGCCACATGGATTCTTAATATGCATTGGATGGCAATACACTAGCCTTTTAATTTCAGTTTGCTGGACTTTAAAACTGGCCTAAGGACTGTCATCTGCCTTCGCAGGCTTGCTAGGAGGCTGTGGAACTGCTTGGAAAAGTGCCTATCTCTCCACAAATGTGATACAGACACGAGCTCGCAACTTTTGACACAACTATGTCGCTATGCACGTCTATTTAGCGAGCAAGACGCGCACTCTTTGCGTCCTTCTCCGCCTCTGGCTGTATCCTCTGCTGTGCACCGTCATACACTCGGTCAATAACTGTCCCAGGACGACGCGATGCCCCCACTAAGGACGCAAGTCCGCGATCTACAAGGCAGACGGCTTTTCAGGGCGGAGCAGGGGCGGGGCATGACCTAGCACCTGGCAGCGCAGCCCATTGGCGGAGGAGAAGGTTGTTCCCTCAGGGCGGCTGCTGATTGGCTGCGGGAGGCCTGACGTCCTCAGAAGTTGAGCAAACACCGCCTCCTCCCCTGGCCGGCTCCCATCCCGATTTCTGCGGGCACTTCGGGGCCTACCCTCCCTGGACTCCGGAGCTGGGAGGGGACCTGTCGGCACCCCAGGGAGGACGAGGTGAGGCTGGGTGCCCGTCGGGGCTGAGAGGAAGGGAGGCGGGCTCAGCCTGCAAGACTCGCCGGGCCCGGAGCGGCGGCCGGGAGCTGAGCCCCCGTGGACTTGACCCTGACGTTGTCCCGAGGAGCTGGGGAGAGAGGGCGGCCAGCAGGTGGGCCTCCCTCCCGGGCCTCCGCTCCTAGCAAGGGGGCGCAGTGGGCTCAGATCGGTCGTGTCTGCATAGGAGCGGGGAAGGGATGAGAATTCGGATTTCGTTTTCTTTTGGGGGGGGGAGTGGGGTGCGGTTGCTTAAGAGTAAAGGATTGGCGTTGGAGACGCAGAACACACACCCTGTTAGTTCTTGGGCTGCTGCTTTAGGTTGGCTGGCTGAAGGGGATAGGGGTTGATGGAGATTGTGGGAGGAATTCCACCCTCCTCCCCCTTCCTTTCTTCCGCGCCGTTGGTTTCCTGTGGACCTTTCCAGCCGTGGCCTGCTTTGCCAAACTCTGACAAACTTCTCCCCCTGCCTGTCTGGGGCTGGCCATTCTCTGTGCGATGAGGACCCCACTCCCAGCCCGCGGCTGCTCCTGTAGAAGGAGAGAGCGGGGCACCTTGGATCTGGGGTCGTCTGAACCCCTGAGACCCTGTGGGGGCGCCCTTGGCCCGCGCGGGCCAGCATCTCCCTTGGGAGCAGGCGCAAGCAGAAGCAGTTTGGTGCCTCCTCTGTTTGATGGGTCAGGGCTGAAGAGTCCTGACGACTTGTACTGATTTCAGACGCCGACGTGGGGTGGGGCCCAGAGAGAGGGCTGGAGAGAGAGAGAGAGAGTTCAGGATTCTGAGCAAAGATGAACATTCCC
>PVKE010003559.1:0-71358 GCA_004027555.1 Craseonycteris thonglongyai
TTTTTTTTTTTTTTTTTTTTTTATCTTTTTATATTTATAGAGAGTAATTATTTTATCTTCAGTGCATATTTATTTTTATTTTACTTTTGAGAGATAGAGACAGAGACAGAGACAGAGACAGCTAGAGAACCGAACTGTGGGAACTCCCCAGTTCAGCATGTGGGTCCTGCCTGGGCCGGAGCCGGGATTCGATCCTCGGTCCTCAGGGCCTCAAAGCGAGCGCTCAACCCGCTGAGCCGTCCCGGCTTTCCCATATGTGGTTCTTTTTGCTTTACGCATGAGTCTGTTTTCCCTCTGGGGTGTTGCCTATCAGATGGGCTTCTCTTTATTTTTTCTTTTGGACTCAGTTGTGGGAGAAGGAGATTTTGGGAGAGGGTTGGGGGAAGCAGACATCTTCTGTGTCCTGGGGCACTTCAGGTTGCTGTCTTAGCTGTTAGATAGCAGGGTAGTAAAGGTGTGGCCAGGGGTGGGGGCATGTGAGTAGGAGCTAGGGTGGGCCTGAGACCCAATAGCAGATTCCTCTTTCAGCAGGGGGGCTGGTGGTTCAGTGCGGGCGGGGTGCAGGAGCTCTGGTCTTTCTTCCTCCTGGCTGCCCCTCCTTCAATTGTATCTGTAAGGCACGCCCACAGGGCAGCACTTGGATGGGCTGGGGCTTGGCAGTGGCCCCGGTCGGCCACGCAGTCCCGCGCACAGGCAATGACACCGCGGAGACCTGGCAGGCAGCCCAGTTGCGCGCGCAGTCCGCAACGCCCCAGAGGCCCGGTGGGCAGGACGCCAAAAGCCCAGCTGTGCGCTCGCAAGCAGGCAGCAGCGCTGCGGGGCGGCCCGGTGGGCGGGGCACCGAAAGCCCGGTGAGCGCACGCAGTGATGCGCAGGGGCCCGGTGGGCGGGGCGCCGAGAGCCCAGCCGCGCACTTCTACGCAGGCAGAGTCGCGGCAGCGGCCTGGTGAGCGGGGACCAAAAGCCCAATTGTGCGCTGGCAAGCAAGCAGCAGTGTCGCTGCGGCCCGGTGGGCGGGGCGCCAAAAGCCCAGTTGCATGCTGGTAGCCTCGCTGCGGAGGCCCGGTGGGTGGGGCGCCGAAAGCCCTGCGTGCACAGGCCGTAGCTCACGCGGCAGCCGCTCTACGCTCCCAGAGTCACTCCAAGCACATCCAATGCAGCTATGCCCACTCAAGCCCCAGCCCTCACTCCAAGAGCCCTGTCCTCAGAAGGCGCTCCCTCACAGTCAACCTCCTCCGTAAATCAGGGGTGCTGAGCTGCTGTGGGCTGGTGCCCTGCTCTCACCCCGCCCGCCGGGAAGTGCCGCCGCCCTGCTCCACAGTCCCTGTTCCACTTTAGGCTCTGTGATCTGATTAGGGCACTGCGTGCTGTCCCTTGAGTTCGGATGGTAAATTGTCCACAGTCTTGTGGGGCTTCCACACTCCCTAGGTCTCGGCTTCCAGCCCGCCCTCGATCCAGCTCCACTTTGACCGTAGTCCCCCAATCCCCCTTTGTTTTTGCCAGCCCCGGGCCGCGCTCCGAGTCTCTGTCCCCGAACCGCTGCTTCCCTTTCCCTCTCCCGCTCTCCCCTTTTTCTCTAACCTTTGTGTGTTGTTCCGCGTTGTGTGGTTCTCTTAGTTGAGGTTTCTTCTCAGGGTTTCCCCTGTGGATTCGCCTCTGTTCACAAGGCCCTTCCCAGGCAGTTATCGGCGTTCTCCTCTCATGCCGTCATCTTGGATCTCCCCGAGATGGGTCAGACTTAAAAGGGTTTGATCTTCTTAAAAAGATTGCTAGTGGTGACAGCTGCACAATGATGTGAGTGTACTTAATGCCACTGAATTGTACACTTGAAAATGGTTAAATTGGCCAATTTTATGTTATATATATTTTACCATGATAAAAAAAGAAATTCTTTTTAAGTATACATTGTGCACATACTAGTATTCCAAGCCCTGCAGTGTAGCCCTCACTCACGAGGGCTGTCCAGAAAATATCCAACCATTCTCATTGTGTTGACAATGGCTGGATCTTTTCGGGACATGCCTCATATATCTCTGGGATGGGAAGTGTTATCTCTGTCACTGATTTGAGGTACTAGTGTTCTAGCCTGGAGATTTCTTTCTTCCTTCTCTGCTAATGCAGGTCTCCGGCAGGTGACCCTGGTCTCTGTGGTGCCAGACCCACCATCCCTCCCTTGCTCCTATAGCCAGGGATCTGTGAGCTAATCGTCCACACCATCTGAGTGAACCAACCTCAGGCAAAGGGCCACAGGGAACTAGATACCCCACAGAAGGAGTGACATAACAATTAGCAACATACTTTAAATGACTAGCTTTGATCCCCTGTCATCTACACAGTGTTCTCATGTCCTGGATTCATCCTCTTAGATTAAGTTGATAAAGTTGCCAGAGGTAAAATATATAAGTAACAGAACTCTAAGTTACTCTTATTGAAAGTTTTTGTCACTGCATCTTATTCCTTTTGAACACCACATCGCTGTCTCTTCTAGACTGAGGATAGTAGTGTCTGATGTTTGTTATTCATTTAATTTTTAATGCATCCAAAAAAGTTTTAATGTATCCAATACATGAGACCCTCAAAGTTGGAATTAAGAGAAATGAAACTTTTGTGTAATTAGCATAGTTTTAGTATTTGTCACTGCTGTCTACTTTTTTAAACTATGTATTTTGGAAGTAGAATTATACCTGTACCTTCCTGAATGACCACTTAGAACTAAGCACTTGCTCTCCTGCCCTGAATGTGCTGATAATCAGTTAACCTAGTGGTCAGTTCTATTAAAATGTTTAAACTGATTACAAATGACGCTAATCTTTAGTCACCCTCCTCCCCACTTTTTAAATTTTGCACATGTGGTCTCCATTTCACAGACTCCATCTTAGAAACTGAACTGAACATAAAAGAAACCTAAGGTCAAGAAATAATATATTTTACAGAAAAAAATAATTTTTTAAGATGCATTTTTAATACTCACATTTAATTCCTAATGCACTCTTGCCACTGTCTTTGGATAGACCCCTGTGTCTGTGCTTGAAGGAGTGAGGGGTCAGCTGGAAAAACATTTTTGGAGGCTGGCTGGGTGGTTTTAAAGCCAGTAGTAGATAGATTGGGGCTGGTGTGGTTGTTGTTGTTGTTATTTTTGTGCTGAAAACCAAACCACTTAGCTGCTTTTGCTGAAGTTTATTTAAGTTGTGACACCGTCGTTTTTTGTTTGGGTCTTTTAAGACTCTGAGTGGGACGAAGCAAAGCTATGGAGCCTCCTTTCTCTGCTTTAAGAGCCTTTCAGGCCAGCATGCCCCACCACTCCCATCCTCTCGTTCCCCAGTCCCCAGGAAATTCCTCGCAGACGGTTCCACCCAGGCCTTTTCACTCTCCAAACTCCCAGAGCCTGCCGGGGCCAAGGCCCTTCCAGCTGCTGACTGGGCTCGGGGCCTGCCCCTCCTTGCCTCCCATCCACGCCCGACAGCCTCCCAGAGGCAGCCTGGGGCCAGGGCCCCTCCAGCTGCTGACTGGGCACGGGGCCTGCCCCTCCTCGGCTCCCAGAGGCAGCCTGGAGCAGCACTGACCCAGCGGGCCAGCTGGCCTCTGCCGACTGCGTTCTGGAGCCCGCTGAGCTCCCTGCTGCTCTGGAAAGGTTCATGTGCTCCCTGTCAGCTGCAGCGGCCTGACCTTCCCGACTGCGTCCAACTCCTTTCCCTGTGCTGGCTCCCAAGGCCAGTGACAGGCAGGCCAATGACAGGCAGGCCAGCTGCCACGCCATGTGCCCTGGTGGCCTGCAGGAAGCAGCGCCCAACTCTGCCCTAGCCAGCCAGCGTCAGAGCCCGGCCATCTGCATTCCTGTCACTGGGGACAGCCACCCGAGCTGCTGAACAATGAGCAGATTCCCAGCCTCCTCGCCTCTCTGGAATTCCCTGTGGCTTTGGGTTTGGGTTCTCCTGCTGCCCTCTGCCCACTGCTGCCCTTGTCCTGAGAGGCAGTGCCCAGTATGTCAATGCTTCTTACTTCGTGATAGGTCAGTTAGGTTACATGTGGAAATCAACTACTTGGGAAGGGACAATCCATGACCCCTCTTTCCCATTTTTCAGACCAGCTGCCTGCTGGCTGGCCGCAGTCTGGCTCCTTGGACAGGGACTGAAGGCTCATGGCTCTCCACTCAGCCTCCCACAGCCCCCTTGGCCTTCTTCATGGCCGGCGAGTCAGAGAGCCACCGCTAGGCCACAGAGCTCATCTTAAAACAGAGACAGTAACCCTCGTTCAGCCAGCCGAATTCTGGTGCGGGGAGCAGAGAAGCGGGGAAAAGCCATGTGTGAGGCACTGTCAGCCTTGAGTGCTCCACAGGCAGAGAATTAGGATACAGTTTCATTTTCTGAGCGAGTATGTGAAGGAGGTCCCTATTTCCTTCTGAGTTACTGCCCCATCCACTGAGCTCCTTCATATAATTCTAGAAGGAATGCAGGCATGGGCCTTTGCTGTTGTTGGACACTGAACACAAAGCTGAATGCTCACCCACCCTCTCTGACCTTGGCACTGGTCTTTAGGGCCTCCTCTTCCCTCTGGCTCTCGGAGTAGCGCCTGCTGCACCAGGCCCACTGCAAGGGGTACTTGGTGTCACTGTCACATCATCACTGTGGTGTAGGTGCCATTGTCCCCATTTTATATGTGGGGGAACTGGAGCCTAGAGTGATGGAATCCCTTGTCCAAAATTGATCAAAAGCTGGAGCTGGCTGGGACCCAGGTTTTCAGGTGGCCACATGGCCCTGGTCAGGGAGGGCCTGGCAGATCGAGCTGGTGGCAAAAGTATACTGTCTGTGGCATGGTTGCCCAAGGACCTCGTCCTTGCTCCACCCCACTGAATCTCCTTAAGACAGGACAAAAGCCAGCCCTGCCATGAGCTCACATAGCACAGGCATGAGCGCTGCACACAAGGCCCAGCGCTGCTTTCACCCGCACATCAGAGCATAGTCATGTTTAATCAGAGGGAGCATTCTTGGTTCGCTCCACATTTGAACTTAATACGGAATGAACATGCACCCATGGACGGTTCTTCTGGGGACTTGCTTGGTAGAGCAGTCCTCTGTCCAAGAAAGTAGTTCTAGGGACTCCTGCCACCACCACCCCTGTGTTCTGTACTTAAACTAGATGACAAAAAAACTTGAAAAGTGCTATGGTCATGCTTAGGCAGATTTATATGACAAGGGAAGGAGAGCCAGGCCAACATTATTTCCTAAGACCTATATTTCTTAAAGGCTGTCTTTCCTTCCAGCTGGCTGGAGAAATATTAGCTATTCACTAACGTTCAAAATCCAGGCCAAATTGTGCTCACATTTCTACAGCACTCTGTACCCCCTGGGCCTTTAAAATGTGAACACTACCCACATATGCTTACTGTGCCTTTGGGCACTGACATCAGTCACCCATTTCCCTGCCCTCAGTCAAGAGAAGTAAAGCTCCACGGTAGTGGAGGCCACACAGGCTGTCTGGATATCAGAAGGTCTGTGACAGTAGGGCCTCAACTGACATGGCTCCTCATGTCCTCTCCAAGCGCTGGCTCTGTCACAGACTCACTTGTGACTCCAGGCACAGAAGCTTTAGCCCTCCCACACTTGCCACGTTCTTCTCCTCCCTCCAAATTGCCTGCCCTACTCCTAGGGATACTTCAGGTCACACCTTAGCCAATCTGTTGCCCCGTCAGGCCTTCTTCCCTTTGCCATCCATTCCCCTAGCATCTCCACTTGCTGTTGCTCATCGCTGTTGTAATGAGCTGCTTAACTTCCTGCCTTCCCATGCAAAACCAGCTCCATCTTGTGCCTGTCACATCTTGGCACTAGTACAGAGCCTAAAGTGTGGGCCTCAGCACTTCCTGGCCAACTTGACCTCTCTGAGTCCTTCTTCTCATCTGTGAAGTGGAGATAGTAATACTTGCTCTATCCACTTTGAAGCATTTATCACACCTTAGGAGATGTTTATTTTTGTTTGTTTATTTTTATTTGTTTGTTTTTTTAAAGATTTATTTTATTGGTTTTTGACAGAGAGAAACAGAGAGAAGAGGGAGGGCCCAGAGCAGTCTCCGTAGTTAACATTAGTTTTCCATATAGTTTCACTCCACAGGTGGGCGCAGGGCTGCGCAGGGCAGGAACTGGGCCGGGAGCCTCCCACATAGGTCCCAGCAAGAACTAAACTGAGGGCACACCCCAGTTCAGCATGTAGGTCCGCATGGGCTGGGGCCGGGATTCAATCCTTGGTCCCCAGGGCTTCAAAGCGAACACTTAACCTGCTGAGCCATCCCAGCTTTCCCAGGAGATGTTTTTTTAAGAGTTATTTTATACTGTTTGAGAGAAGGTGAGAGAAAGAGAAGTGGGCATGGGGGCAGAGCAGTCTCCAAAGTTGTACAACATTAGTTGTGACATGGTTTCATTCAACACAGGTGGCTATGGCACCGTGCAAGGGGGGCCTCCTGCATGGGAAGTGAGAATCTTCTCCACTGTGCCATCCTGTCAGTTACCAGTAGTGCCCCAGTTCAGCGTATGGGTTTGCATGGACCAGGGCCAGGAACCGAACCCCAGACCTTACGATTGTGAGGCAAGCAACCACTGAGCTATCTAGGCATCCCCTGGAGACTATTTTTGTAAAAGAGCTATGTGACACATAAAGCTGACTACACATAGTACGCATTTTTAGTAGTATAGTTGCTGAGAGAGGGAGAGAGAGAAAGACAGAGAGAGAAAAGAAGAAACTTGAATACCGTGTTTCCCTGAAAGTAAGACATCCCCCGAAAATAAGACCTACTTACAGTTTTGCCTCTCACTGAAATACATATAAGACATCCCCCCGAAAATAAGACCTAGCGCATCTTTGGGAGCAAAAATTAATATAAGACACTGTCTTATTTTCAGGGAAACAGGGTAAGACGCTGTCTTATTTTTGGGGAAATAGGGTATAAGACACTGTCTTATTTTCAGGGAAACAGGGTAGCTGTTCCCCTTGATGAGCAAGAAAGGGTAAAGTCAAAACATCGAGTTCCCTCCCTTCCCCTTAACCCTTTACTCCACCAGCCTAGGGAGGACTGGTGACTTTTCCCCAACAGTAATTAATAAGTTACACAATGGCAATGGTAGTAAATATTATAATATAAAAGCAACTACTGAAGGGGCAATCTTAGTTCAAAGTTGTTTTAATTACATGGGACTCCCACTTATTTAAAAATCTTGTCTCTACAGAGCCTCCTTTGAGCTTCCAAAACTCACCAACTTGGTTACCTGGAGACAGTCTGTAAAATGTTCTTCTAGCTTTACATTAGCGAGCAGCTCAACGAGTGGAGAGGTAGCTGGGTAGATTGCAGGCGGGACCGGTTCCCCTCAGAAGAGACTATTACACTGCTGTGCTCCAACGCCATGCACTCGGGGCTCCCATGTGGCACAACCCCAGTAGATCTGAGGCCACAGGAGCAGCATGTCCCCTGTGATTCCCTGGGCTGATTATAGCTGCAGTCACCATGCACCCCAATGTATGCAGTGCCTCATGGTAGTTATTGGTAGTGCCTCCTTCACTCTTACAAGTGTCCTGGTTTAAACCACAAAGAGATGTCACCTGATACCCATTAGAATGACTACTATCAAGAAAAAAAGAAAGCTGAAAAGGAAATAAGTGTTGGTGAGGATGTGGAGAAATTAGAACCCTCATGCACTGTTAGTGGGATTGTAAGTGGTGTATCCACTATGGAAAACAGTATCGCAATTCCTCAAAAAATTAAAAATAGAGCTATCATATGACCCAGCAATTCCAATTTTGGATATACACCCCAAAGCACCAAAGGCAGGGTCTCAACGGGATATCTGCACACTTAATGTTCACTGCAGCACTGTTCTCAACAGCCAAGAGGGGGAAGCAATCCAAGTGTCCATCGATGGATGAATGGACAAACACAATGTTATATGCATACAATGGTATATTATTCAGCCTTAAAAGGGAAGGAAAGTCTGACATGTGTTACCTGATGTGTTTTGAGGCCATTATGCAGTGAAATAAGCCCATCACAAAAAGATAAATCCTGTATGACCCCACTTACGTGAAGAACCTCGGGTAGTCAAATTCAGACACAGAAAGTAGAACGGTGATTGCCCAGGGCTACAGGGAGTTAGTGCTTAATGGATGCGGAGTTTCAGTCTTGTGAGATAAGAAGAGTTTTGAAGATGGATGATAGTGATGGAAGCAAAACCAAATAAAGAGTCCTGGTTTCAACCATCAATTATATGGCCACCCTAATTATAACTCATTTTGAATTTGTGTCAGTCACTGTTACACAAGGAAACACTTTCAGTAGAAGCCTTTTATTTCTAACTATGGAATAAAAAGTTCTTCTTATGAAGGAATCTCACCTCTGGGCAGGCTGATGGGGTGAGTTTAAAGAACTGCATAACATGATAAGTAGCAGTTCACACAAGAATCAGGCCACCAGTGAGGGGAAATCCAACTTACCTTTCATTGACTCGGGTTCTTTGGAAAGAGAGGCTCACTGCTGTTTCTAGAGTGTGAGCCCCAGACTTGGGAGGGCTGAGGGAGATGGTCATGCATCCAGGCCACTCCCAGGAGCTGGGTGGGTGGGGCCTTCACACCTGGCCTGAGTCCTCTTACATTCCTGCTCAGACCGCCTTTCCCACAACAGCTCACAATACTTCTGTCTACAAGACTTAGCCAGTGGCTGCCTCAGCTTGAAATGCCCTTCTCCATCTCAGCCCCACTGAGAGCCCCATGTTCTCTAAAAGGTCAGCTCAGCCATGAGGTAAGCCCAGGATGACCCAGGCCTCTTTCCCCCAGGGTATGGGACCCTTAGCTGTATCACAGCTGTGTAGAAGCACCCTGGCCCTTGTCCCTAGGCCTGTAATGTAATCCTCCCTCTGCTGGCCTACCCTGCTTCATTAACCTCTTGGAAGTGTGAGGACTCTGTCATCTAGTCTTCTTTTTGTTTCTATGATAGGTGTTCAGTAGCTGTTCTAGATGCCAACACCATTGCCATTTGTTGATGTTTAACATTTCTGTGTCTTCACCTTCCCCGTTTTCAAGCTTCATGCAATGTGTCCCATCAGCATCCTTATCTGTCCTCTTTCTGGTCATCGAGATGATCGAGGTCTTCACACTAAAACTCTGGTAGACACAGATCCTAAAGGAAGGCAGGCCTTCAGGGGCTCTCCCCCACATGATGGTCGCATCTCTGAGGGGCTGGGTCACTTGCCCAAAGAGTGAAGCATGGTGTGTGTAGGCAACCTTATCTATCTGTCCATTCTACCTACCTGTTCATCTAGTGCAATAAGGTCTCAATAATAGGATCTAAAGGACACAATTTGTTTTTCCAAAGTCGCTTTCTACCTTCTGTGTATTATGAGAATAAAACTGGCAGCAGTAACAACATGAGCTCAGAAAATGGGACTCTCAACTTTACAGATACCACTTTTCTTCAGCAAAACATCCCCAGGTGGGGAGGGAGGAGGCATCTCTATTAACTCCAACACTGTTACCAAACCTGCCCTGTTGAACTAAATAACAGCTTTCAATGTTCTGTTGTCCAAATGCAACAGAAAGCAGCCTAGGTGGGGAGGAGCTTAGCTACTTTGCAGGCACTAAAGCCCCTTGGGTGTTAGCGTTCTCTTCACCTGCACCAGAAGGCAATTCCAATTCCTTACAGTTCTTTTTATAGAAAGTCTAATCTCTTTATATGGCCACTTTAGGATCCTAAATTAGCTGGCAGGTGTTAGCAGTCCTGGAGATATAAACAAGTTTTGTTTCACTGGGAAAGCGGTTGCACAGGCTCATTTTCCATCCCTTTCAGCCCATTCAAAAGCTTTAAACAGCGGAATTTTAACTCTGAATTGTGTGACTTTGAACTAGACTCAGATGCTATCTTATCTTCCCTTTGCTTTTATCTTCTGATTGTTCTTCCATCATAACGTCTATTGTATTACATTGCTCTTAAAATATAGCTTTGGCAACAAGATGAGTCCCGGGTCCTCAAACTTCCCAATCTGTGATTAATTGTAATCAATCCTCTCACATGTCTTTCCATTGGGATCCTTGTCAGATAATCCAAAAGATGCTGTGAAGTTACAAACAGAAAAATCACCTGCACTTTATGTAATGTTGTTGCCATGGGCCAGTCATCCTGCTTCAGGAATCCATCCACAAACCTTGCAGGAGTGGTCCCTCAGTGTTTTCCACCATACATTTTTGTAACATTGGATGGATAAGAAAGATCATACACCTAAGGTTGCCAGGCTTAGCAAGTAAAAATACAGGCATAATTTTACATATTAGTCATTGTTTCTCTGAAATTCAGATTTCACTAGGTGCCCTGTATTTTATGTGGCAACCCTTCACAAACTATATTGTAATGGAAAGTCGATTAAGAAAAATATGTTCAGTAAAAGGAATGGATTTCTGTTGGATGTTCCACAAGAAAATGTCAGTCTTGGCAGGCTATCTATATACAAACTGGGTGCAGTTTAAATCAAAATTTTGTCTCTCTCTTCAAGAGAGTTTCATAAAAAAATAAAATAAAATAAAATAAAAGATTTGTTATATTGTTTGAGAGACAGTAGGGAGAGAGAGAGAGAGAAGGGGGCCCAGAGCAGTCTCCATAGTTGTACATCATTAGCTATGACATGGTTTCATTCCACACAGGTGGGTGTGGGGCCATGGGGGCTGGGAACCAAACCGGGGACCTCCCACATGGGAGGTGGGAGCCGCTCTGGAGCATCACAGCAGTCACCAGTTGCTCTGCAGTCGGGCCATGGCCAGGAATTGAACCCCTGGACCTTGCAATTGCAAGGCAGATGCTCGCCACTAAACTATCCTGGCATCTCAAGAGAGCTTCCTTGAAAACTAATTTTCTCTCTTCTGTAGAAGCATCTCACTTTTGGTAGAAGCTGCAATGGTTCATCTTGACTTTCCATATCTGTATCTTTGTGTACGTGGAGTGTGTCGTACTTACTGCAAGTGTGAGGCCTGTTTGGAAATCCAGGTGGAAGAGGTACTATCTACAGATTGGAAGCACCCAGCTGAACTCTGCTTTCCCCACCCCCATCCCCACTGTGTGGATCCTGATGGGAAATATGAAACATCCACTCTCTTTGAGGCATGGGTTGTTGTAACAGCACCATACTGATCTTTTAGTGCCATTTCTGATTTGTATTTCCTGAGTTATTTGTGCCAAGTGCTATCTGTTTTGGTAAAGGAGAAGATTTTTGCTTACTGTCACTGACCTCTTTTCTACATCTATGATGAGGCCAGAGAGATCTTTCTGTTGACCTCCAGAAACTGCAGGTGATGGGCCAAGAGCATCACCTCCTAGAGCAGGGGTGGCGAACCTTTTGGCGATTGAGTGCCAAAGTTTATGAAATAAGAGTATACTCGCTCAACTCGCGTGCCGACCCATCGAGTGAGATAGAGGTATCGATTGTTTTTATGTCTATAAGAGGCATAGGATGTTTTTATAACAAAAAACAATAATTCCACATGCTGAAATAATTGCTCCGCATGCCACTTTGGGCACGCGTGACAGGCTCGCCACCCTCATCCTAGGGTGTGGCCCGTGGGCTTTGAGGCTCCATTAATGGACTGTGCACGCAGATGACACTCAAATTCTGCTTCTTAAGCACTAGGGCTCCCTCAGTTATCCCATCACGTTAATTATTCATTGCCTAACTTTTCCCCAACAGCAGTTAATGAGATAAGTTACACAATGGCAGTGGTAGTAAATATTAAAATATAAAAGCAATTACCAAAGTGGCAATTTTAATTTAAAATTATTTTAATTATATGGCACTCCCACTTATTTAAAACCCTGTCTCCGCAGAGCCTCCTTTGAGCTTCCAAACCTGTCACCACCTTGGTTACCTAGAGACAGTCTGTGAAACTTTCTTCCACCTTTACATTAGTAAGCAACTTGGGGAGTGCAAGCAGAGAGGTAGCTGCATAGATTATAGGCGGGACCTGAGCCCCTCAGACTAGGATCCCAGGAACCTGGATGGTAGCCTGGAAGGTGGGCATTTTGTGTAGAGGAGGATGGAGGTGAAAGAAACCGATGGCTGCAGGCTGGACCAGCATCTGGGCCAGCAGCCTGTGCAATCTTACAAGGCCCCGTGTGCAGACAGCCCACACTCTGCAGTTGCCCTCTTGAAACTTAAAAGATAGTTTGATTTTTGAATTTGTGTTTCAGAAAAATCCAATGGGTCAAAGGAGCATGCCAAAGCGGCCTGAAGCTTCAGCTCACATGAGGGCCACCACCCAGGGATGAGTTCTCAGCTGCCCATGCCCAGGGCACAGTGGTGGCCCTTTCTGCCCCCAGGTGGCAGCGCTGGGGCCCATTCAGTGAGCCGCTTTTCCAGGAATGAGCCTCTCCCCTAGCGTGATGCAAGTGCCTAGCGTGTCCTGCTGAGAAGGTCACAGTACCCTTGGGGGTCATCCTCCCCGTCTTGGCTGAGGTGGTGAGCCATGGGAAGGGGAGCTGCCTGGCTCCACTGCACTACCCACCAGCCAGGGCACTGTCTGAGCAGTTCCCCAGATGCCTGTGAGTTCTACACTCGCCCACAAGTATCCCGGTACTCAGACAGGATGACAGGAAACAGCAAATAAAAAATACCGTGACCAATTGAGAAACCCTGGAAGGAAGGAGGACATTTTATATTTTAGCCCCCATACTGACTCTGTTTCTCCTGCTTTTTGAACAAGCAGCTTATCTACTTCTTTTGTGCAGTCCACCATAAGTGATGTGGCAGGTCCTGGTTCCAAGGCAGGGGAAAGCTGTGTCACTGTTCATATTTAGCATCTGGAAAGGCCTATCTTTTAAGGTGTTAAGATCCTAATGGGGGAAGCTGGGATGGTTCAGCAGGTTGAGCACTTGCTTTGCAGTTCCGGGGACCCAGGATCGAATCCCAACCCCAACCCATGCAGACCCATTTGCTGAACTGGGGGTTGCTTCCCATGCAGGAGGCCCCCAATTTGGTCCTCACCCCCAGGCTTGGCCCTGGGCTTGAGGGGTATGCCTCCCATGCAGGAGGCCCAGCCCAGTTCCCACCCTGTGCAGTCCCCGCCCTCCTGTGAAGAATGAAACCATGTTGGAAACTGATGGCGTACAACTATGGAGACTGCTCTGGGCCCTCCCCCTTCTCTCTGTTACTCTCTGTCTCTGTCTCTGTCTCTGTCAAAAACAATAAAATAAATCTTAAAAAAAAAAAAAAAAAGAGAAAGAGAGATCCTAATGGAGTGTTTTCTCTCATATAACATTCTGAGGCCCCAAATACACTTCAATCCTTGGAATTAACTGAGGCACACATTTCCAGGCATGTGTGACTGTGTACCTTCCTCCTGCCCTCTCTTCCTCCTACCACCCAAATTCTCCTGTGAATGCCCTAACCGACTTTATCATCATGAGAACGAAAGTGGGAGTAACATTGAAGCAGAGAAATTCTGATCATAGAGATAAACAAAGGTAAGGACTGTCTCTAGCACATTTCAGTCCGCCTGCTTTGTCCCCAGAGCCCAGGTGGGGCCTGATCACATTTCTAAGCCTGTATTTGTGTTCAATGAGAAAATAGGCTACAGCTCTTCAGGCCTGGCTCATCCCAGGACCTTGATGCTTGGGACCATTCAGACCCGGCTGGGAGAATGCCATTAAATCAGGTCGGACCTGCGCTGAGTTCCATTGCACTGCTGTGTGATGCTGTGATGCTGCTCCTCTTGGTGGAAAGCTCATTTCGGGCAGAAGGATGACTCACGTCCTCTGTGAAGTGGAGCTGGAGAGTCACAGAGCTCAGACTTGTTGGCACCATGCTCCGGAATAATAAAGCCAATAAAATTCTGTTGACCACCTTCTCGTTTATTTCTCCCCTCCCCTTCTTTTTCTTGCCAGCGCCTCTCTCCTTTTCTCCCTCTTTGCTCAGCCTGTCCATAAAACAACCTTTCTTTCTATTTCAGCACACTTTAAAGAAACAAAGGCCTGGTTCTCATGTTCCTTTCCTTGAATAAAACGTCATTGGCATAATTTCCTTCTCCAAGGTTCAACGGACTCTCAGCTTCTGCACGTGGGTGTCCCTTTCAGTCATGAGCATCAGCCTGAGTGTTGTCTTGGGGACTCATCCTCTGCAGAGTGTTGGGGGGCCCACAGTGGTTGGAGAACCCACTTTCTTGACATAGTTGTGTCCCCAGCCCCACTCCAGCTGTGGATGTACCCAAGTGGGGCTAGAGACCCCTGATCCAGTGTTTTTCCCACAAGCATCCCACTCAGAATAGTCTTCCTATTTTAAATCACATGTATTTGCTTATAGACATGCTACTACACACCATGGAGAAAATCAGTCACTCCCAATCTATGTTTTTCAGCTCTTTTCATCATCATTATCCCACCCATCCCACTCGTTGGCCTGGAGCTTGCCCCCTACCCTGTTCTCCCAGATAACCCCTGTGTTATGCTTAGGGCCCTGCTCAGGTGCCACTTCCAAGAACTGCTGCCTGAAAAGTCCAGCCCTGGTTCTTCCCCTGGTCCCTAACCCCTAGGATGAAGAATTGTATCAGAATTTAGCACTTGATATGCATGGTCTTCTTTTGAACAGTACTCTGGGCCCTCCAGTTTTGAGGACCTAGGTGAGCTTGGTGTTTCTTATCCCCGCTTCACTCAGAATAGTGCCAGGCAGGGAGTGAGAGCAAAGCAACAGTGCAAGGCAAGGAACGCTGTCCATTCTTAATGATAGAAACACCCATATTGACCTAAAATGAAAGTCGAAAGTGCTCTGAAAGTGACCAGGCTCGAGGCAGGCAATGCCTTTTGCTGATCCTCAGAGTCACTTTACACACAGCACGAGAAGAATCTCCAGCCTTCATCATGGCACCTGCCATGTGCGAGGCTCAGTACATACCTGTCAAGGGAGTGTTTCTGATTGATTAACTACACTGCTAGAGTGGCAAAGCTAGGAATTTGACGTAAGCTCTGCAGTAACAGTCATCCTACGCACACATTCAGGAAGAGAGCACAAGACAGCATGTTACAGTCAACTTGGGACCTGCTAATATCCATACTCTCCAGCTGTAATGTTCTCTGGGTTTTTCTGGGCCTACCCACCATTCTTCAACCTGAATGGGGAAAGGAAAAGAAGTAAAATAGAAATTAACATGGCTTCTACTTAGAAATTTAGAAGTTTTGATATTAGGCATTTCTAGGGATGAGAAACTAAAATGAGAGTCACCAGGTTTTTCTTCTTAATTAACTGTAGATTTCTCACAGGATATTGGAAGTAAGAGGGACCTTAGATAGCATTTAGTCTAAACCCAACTCTTGATGGATGACAAGGTAGAGATGCACAGGGACGTTGTTAGCACAGCTATGACTAGAGCCCAGGTGTGTGGGCTTTAAGGTTGCATGGCACTCTCTTGGAATCTTAGCTCTTGTAGCTTGCCAAGCTACCCTTTTGGTCATGTAGCCAATATCTGGCTAGTTGGGTTCGTTGAATATGCCCAGGATCCCATTGATGGATCTGGCTTTCGGTAGGAGGAAGACACCTTTGATTTGCCTGTCCAACAACTACCCTCCTCTTCCTTACAAAGAGAATCCCTATTAAGTTCACCCTATACTGAGTGCCAGGTTCTTCAGGGGAGGATGGTGAACATTGATGATGAATCAATCTCAGTGGTCTTATTAGCCTTGCTATGGAACTAATTTACTCATGGATGTGTGATGTACTGTATTTTTCTGTGTATAAGATGCTCCCATGTATAAGACAACCCCTACTTTTCTAACCCAACATTAAGAAATCAATACACAAGTTACTCCTTTGTATGAGATGACCCCCAATTTTTGGTTGAACATTTTTAGACAAAATATCATTTTATACACAGAAAAATACAGTAATTTAAATGAGCTGGGCAAGAGGGGTGGTCTACTTAACACATTGCGTATGGATCACGAGAATGTTCGTTTTTTCTGAGCCATGCATTAAGGACAGGTAACGAGAATTCTCATTTTTACATTTGACCTTTTTTTTGCAAGATTTATTTAATTAATGAGGTTTGGTTGATATATAACGAGCAAATATTATCAATGGATAAATTTACGTGAGTAAGTACAAAAAATTCATTGAAAAGTTATAAATAATATGGAAGCAATAGCATTTTAAAGAGAAGAGTTCATTTCAACGTGGTC
Source organism: Craseonycteris thonglongyai (assembly GCA_004027555.1). Lineage (NCBI taxonomy): Eukaryota > Metazoa > Chordata > Mammalia > Chiroptera > Craseonycteridae > Craseonycteris > Craseonycteris thonglongyai. Next base: position 16,181 of record PVKE010003559.1, read on the forward strand.
TCATTTAAATACCTGTCGGAACAGAGGGGTATGAGGGTTTTAAACCCCACCGTATGCAACGTGTTAACAAGGGAAACCAGAGAGGAGCAGTCCGTTCTCTGGACCTCATCATCTGCATGTGATGACTGTAGCAGCCATCTTGGGCAGTGAGGAGAGTCAGCCTGGAGACAAGGATGGCAATGAGAGAAGATAAACAGAACCTGAGTCCTGAGGAGGCCCCAGAACCTCTGAATTAGCCAGTCCTGGAAATGCCTCTCCTAGGGCATCTCAATAAGAGACATGTATGCCCTTACTGTGTTTTTGCTTACTTTAGTCATGGCCCATGCTCCCTGTCTGGGAAGAGTCTATCAGCTATGCTCTGTTACATAGCCTTTGAGAAGGCACTGAGTACCAGTGCTTCCTGCGGAAACATCTGAATAGCATTTTACATGTTTGCCCTGAGAGTCCTCATCCAAGAAGCAAGCCCAGCTTGCTTTATGACAGCTAACAAGATCACAGCATGAACTGATATGGCCACAAGTCCGTATCTCAGATGCTGTAATTTGGTTTCCATAAAAATCCCTTTTCTCATCATCCTTAAGTCTTGGTGAGATTCAAATTAAACACCACATGCTGCCGACATTCAGAAGCTCACTTTATTTACTTTAAACACAAGAGAGAAATAGAATTAGTTTATTCAGATAGAAATTGGGTTAGGAGGCTTTTCAGGAGCCAAACGTGATTGCAGACCTGAGACAGGGTTACTGCCATTTCTCTGGGCCCCTTCAGCCTCCCTTGGGAGCTTCTTTCAACCTTGTTGAAGATCATAGCTATCTGGAGCTTTGCACTAAGACACCCAGGTTTATGGAAATGAAAAAGGGAACTTCTAAGTAGTGCTAGGAAGCTCATGTGTGTGTGTGTGTGTGTGTGGTTGGACGTGTCATGCTACATCCCTCTTCTCAGACCAACTGACCACCCAGGTTCCTTCCTCATCAGACATTTTACAATCCTGTGAAATGACCAGATAGGTAATGCAAATTAGAATGCAGGTAACCTGGAGGAATCCCTGCTTGTCAAAGCTACTATGTTGGAAGAAGTATTACAGTTACCAAAAATTAAAAAATAATGTCAACATATGTTTATTGAGCACTCACTATATGGTAGGCACTGTGCTAATTAAGAATATTACATGCATTTTCTCACTTAGTTCACCTAGCTGGTTGGCACTGCTATTACCCTCTTAATAACAATGAGACATCTGAGGCTCAGAGAGATTAAGTAACTTACCCAAGGTCACATAGCCAGCAAGCAGAGAATGTCCATCTGGGACTGATTCTGAAGTTTACATGACATTCTATCTCGTGTGGCACAGTCTCTCAAATGGTACTCAAGGACAGAATGGAAAGGCAGCTGCAAGCTGGTCTTGCTTGGATGTGCAGTGCAGAGGTGGCCAGGCCAAACCCAGGCAGGGCTTTCATAGAAGCATTCCACATGAGGACAAACCCAACATCCTCCAGGGCCTGCATGCAGCAGGACTTCCAGCTTAAATCCTGCCCATTACACTAACAAGATGTGCAGCTATCTCTCTACTTCCAGTGGTGTTTACATACCTCACCCCAAGAACACTTCCATCTGAAGAAGGAACCAAAGGGCTTCACCCCATTTAGATCTTTTAGTCCAGAGCATTGAGCTAGGTGGAGAATGTTCTCCGGTGGGCCTTTATTTAAAGATAAATAAAACATTATTTTAGAAACAGACAGAAACTATCCACAAGCTCAGGAGTATTTGGGAACCAACGTATATACATTATTGTATTTTTCCTTTATTTGTGAAATGCCTTGCTCCTTGGTTGGGTCACATAGTGAGTCTTCATTCAATGGGAAGTACAACTTTAGTTCAAATAGGACCCAAAACTCGTTGATTTTTTGTTTGTTTGTTTTCATCCATCTGGAAGAGAACATTCTTCACCTGTCCTGAAAAGCTATCTGATAAATCCAAAGGCAGGACTGACCCCAGAACAGAAGAATTTATATTCTTTTTCAAGTATCATTAAATCTGGTGGTAATGCTGTCAACTCAGGAATCCTAACCTCAAGAATTTGGTGCTATTCAAGTATATTCCCCAAGCCAATCTAAGCTAAGAGAGCCAAACACCAGGCAGACGGTTAAGAATTCATGGCTTATTGTCATCTATGACATGTGATGTCATAAAGGATGGAAATCGAGAAAATGGCAAGAGCTCCATGAGGGGACATCTATGCTTTCTGGTTTCTGAAATTGGTGGTCAAGCCTTACATCCCAAAGCTTTTCATAGAATTGTGTTTGTTACCCATAGGACTATGTAAATGGCCCATTGCCTCCTCAAAAGGATCTCTGGGTTCTTTGGTCTATAACAGAAATAATTCCATATGTTACATCAGCATCAGCAGTGAACAATGAGGCATAATTTATGTTCAAGTTTATAGACCTTCTATGCTACTGAATTTCTCTCCTGCTAACTGTGGCAGGTTCTGTTGCCTTTTATTCTTCCCTAAGGCTGTCAGAAGGTTTAGGAGATCTTTGGAATGTGCACAGTGCTGGATAAGTCTTTATGACCTTAATCTCTTCCCCAGGCCATTCCCTATTCCCATCCCATCCTACCTAGTTCACAGCAAAGGAGCTGTGCTGCCTTCCCCTTCCTTCAACCTTTACCAGATTGTCTTACCTGAGTAATAAGACTTCCCCTTCAGGGATTAAGAAATACAAATTGGTCGTTACAACATAGTCACAGGGTGTAAAGTACAACATAGGGAATATAGTCAGTAATGTTTCAACAATGATATATAATGCCAAGATACTAGACTAATCAGGGAGATCACTGCATAAATTATATAAATGTCTAACTTCTATCCAGTACCCATGAAATTAATATAATATTGAATGTCAACTGTAATAGGAAAAAAAAAAAAGAAAGAAAGAAAGAGTTTTAAAAAGAATTTCCCATTCAGGCTGAAGCCACCATTCCATTTGAAGTTTTCACATAGGCTACCTCCCCTGTGTTTAGTTTTTTTGGACATTAGTGTCATGTTTGTCCTTCTTAAATGTGATCTTGCATTGAAAAGCAGCCTTCTTGGTAACTATTTGGTCAAAGGAGAATTTAAAACTATAGCAATCTATTTAGAAACTAAAGAAAATAGAAACACAACATAATGAGGATGAGCAACTATAGGTATGCTCAGAGGCAAAAATAATAGTTCCAAATGCTTCTGTTATTAAGAAAGAATAAAAATACCTGAAATATGCTTTCATCTTGAGAAGTTTATAGAAGTATTAGAAAATGTAAAGAAAGCAAAGCCAGAAGATACTAGAATTATTATGCAAATCAGGAGTTGTTTCTTTGAGAATAAAATAAAATAGAAAAACTTTTGGCAAATATAATGAAGAAGAGAAAGCAAAATTTAGGATGATATATTAGATACAATGTCTTATAGTTTAAGGGAATATAAATTTTATGAAATCAACTTGAAAATATAAATTAAATAGAATTTGGGGGGGATAGAAACTAACAAAATTGACAATAACTAAGGAACAAATTATAAAAGACACCAAAGAATTGCCATTTTAAAATCTCTAGGACTAAATGGTTTTACTGGTTTTAAGTTCTAAACTTTCAAGGAACAGATAATTGTCATATTATTTAAACTTTTCTAGAACTCTATGAAAAGGTAAAACTATCCAATTTATTATTTTAGGCTAAAACCACTATGATGCAAAACCTGCCAAAAATTGCTCCCAAAGTATAAAATAGGGAGTGTAAATCTGTATCAAGTTCACTAATAAATATTCGTTCCTCCCAAAATTCTAAATGAATACCACCAACAAGCTAATTTCAATACAGTATTAATAGAACCATCTTCCACAATCACATAGACTTGAAAACGGTAGCATATGTTCTATTGGAGGAAAAAAAATGAAAAATTGAAAAATGTAGGAAAGTTGAAAATATATTTAATTCTCATAAATCTACCATTCAAAAATATCCACTTGGGGTTTCTGGGATGGCTCAGCAGGTTAAGCGCTCACCTTGCGTCCTCAGGGTCCCGAGGTCAAGTCCTGGCCCCAGCCTATGCAGACCGATGTGCTGGGCTGCAGCGCAACTGGTAACTGCCAGGATGATGGCGGAGGTTCTTGCCTCCCATGCAGGAGGCTCCTGGTTTGGCTCTCTGGGCCCTGCTTCCTTCTCTCGCTCTCTTACCTTCTCTCAGACAATAAAATAAATGTTAAAAAATAAATTAAATAACCATAGTTAACATTTGAGTATATATCCTTCCAGTATTTTTTTCTCTGTGTATAGTGTAATTATAATCATGCTGCTTTGTAGCCAACAGACTGTTCAGGAAAGACCACACACTAAGCCGGGGGTGGCACACGTGCCCAAAGTGGCACGCGGAGCTGTGAATACCATTTAAAAAATTATTGTTTATGCTCTTATAGACATAAAAATAATCGATACCTCTATCTCACTCGATGGGTTGGCACACGAGTCGAATGAGTATACTCTTATTTCATAAACTTTGGCACTCAGTCGCCAAAAGGTTCGCCACCCCTGCTAAGCTGACCAGACATACCATTTAAAATGGGACAGAAAATAACAGTACTGTCCCATTTCAAATAGTACATTTGGTCAGCCTACTGAGACCTTGAATTTAGCACAGTGAGACAAGGTTTACCATAAATACCATTTGAAATGGAACAGTACCGTTGTTTTGTGTCCCATTTAAAATGGTACATCTGGTCAGCCTACCACACACATACGAAGTCTGACAATTAATAAGCAAACTTACCACCATTGCTTACATTGGCAGCACTGTACAAACAACTCAGTAAGGTTTTATAACCTTGGTATCAGTGTCACACAGCTGTGTTCATGTTGGTGTGTGGTGATGTCTTGCTGAGTGGAGTTCATTATTGTTGCATGTTTTTGTGTGCTAGCACAAGAATATCAGAGCTTGAATTAGAGCAATGAAGAAACATTAAATTTCTTGTTAAATTTGGCAAGAGCGGAAGTGAAATCAGGGCTATGTTAGTCCAAGTTGATGGGGATAATGCCAAGAAGAAAATGGCAGTGTACAAATGGATTAAACATTTTTCTGAGGGGAGAGAAAGCATCACTAACAAAGAAAGGTCAGGGCAGCCAGTAACGAGCAGAACTGATGAAAGCATTGCAAAAATGCAACGAATTTTAGAAGTAGAATTTCAGCTCTGTCTCTTGTAAGGAATCTTACTGTCCTTATCTATAAAGTGGCAAAATAATGCCTACCCTATAAGAAGGCAACAAAGGCATAAATTAACAAAAATAATCCTGGGTGTCTAGGTTAAGGGAGGTATTGTCCATTGTTGTGAGTCATTATTTTGTATTGGAATATGACTATTTCCCCTACCCTTGAGTACTCGGTGCTCCATTCTGACTTATTTGTAGAGCTTTTCTTTGATTTTTCTAGATTAATAAAATGTGCAGGTTTTACATTGTCAACAAGCAGTATTGAAACTTGCTTTATAGTTTTCATAAGTTATTTCATCCATTTTTATGATTCAATAGTATTTCTTATAGTTACAGTTTTTTCCTTGGAGAAGTCAGAACCAGCTGACTCCTCTTCTAGGTTCAGTGCATGGCTGAGTGTCTTATCAGCTCCCAAACACACTCACATACACACACACACACACACACACACACACACACGTGCACACATGTGCTATCACTCTGATGTATTTGGCACAAAGTGTACTCTTAACAAATGGCATACCAGTATTGTCCCTTACCCCCATGCCTAAAGTCCCTAGATGACCTGCTTTCTCTCTGCCTTTCAGTTTTATATTTGTTTATTGTTTTGCCAGAGAGAGAGAGAAAGAGAGAAGGGGGAGGGCCCAGAGCAGTCTCCACAGTTGCACTTCATCAGTTCTCAACATGGTTTTGTTCCACACAGGTGGTTGGGGGCTGCACAGGGAGGGAACCAGGCCTGGGGCCTCCCGCATGGGAGGCACTGTTCCATGAGTTGGGGGCCAAACCGGGGGCCTCCCACATGGGAAGTTCACCCAGGTGAGAACCGAACTGGGGGCACACCCCAGTTCAGCATATGGGTTCACACAGGCCAGGGCCAGGATTCAGTCCTCAAATCCCGGGCCTTAACCCGCTGAGCCATCCCAGCTTCCTCTCAAATGGAAAGTTTAGAACTGAAAAATACAATAACTGAAATTTTAAAATTCTATGAAAGAGCTTCACAGTAGAATGAAAAGAGGAAAGACTATGAGTATGTGTACCTGAAGATAGAATGAAAGAAAGTGCAACATGAGAAACAGAAAAATAGACTAAGGAAAAGAAAAAGGACAGGGCCTCACGGACCTGTAGGACTATAACAAAAGATAAAACATTTGTATCATCAGAGTCCCAGAAGGAGAGGAGAAATAGTGTGAGGCTGAACATTTATTTAAAAAGCATTCAAAGTAATAATAGCTGAAAATTGTCACAGTTTTGCAAAAGCCATCAACCTACATATTCAAGAAGCTGAGCAAATCCCAAACAGAATAAACCCAAATAAATTTATGCCAAGACACATGATAGTCAAACTTCTGAAAACAAAAAACAGACAGTATCTTGAAAGCATTGAGAAATAAACACCTTACCTGTAGGGGTAAAACAATAAAAACAATTTGAATGACACTGGATTTGAAACTGTGGAGGTCAGAAGGAAATAGCACATCATTGTTCAAGTGTCAAAAGAAAACAGCTGTCAACCCAAAATTTTATATCCACTGAAAATTTTCTTCAAGAACAAAGGACAAATGAAGATATTCTGAGATGAAGGAAAACTAGAAGCATTTGTCACCAGCATCCTACCCAAAAAGAATGGCTAAAGGCAGTGCTTGAAACAGAAAGGCAGTGGTAAAAGAAATAACCCTAATAAAATAATTGATATCAAGAAGGAAAAAGGAACAATGGAAAGAGTAAAAGTAGGGTAAATACAATAAATTTTTCTTCTCTTGGGTTATCTAAATGTGTTTGACAGTTGAAGGAAAATTTGAAACATTGATGTGGTTCTCAATGTATGTAGAAGAAATACTTAAGACAATTACCGGTAGGGAGGCAAGCTTTCTACACTTCATTCAAACTGGTAAAAGGACAATACCAGTAGATCATGATAAGTTCTTTGTAATGTAGCATCTAGAAAAATGATTTAAAACTCTGTACAAAGAAGTAAATTTAAAAACACTGTAAATAAATCAAAATATAATTTTTTTATAGTTCTATTCTATTCTGGTGGTTGCCAGAGGTAGAAGAAGTGGCAGTAGAAATGGGTGAACTGTTTTTGTTTTGTTTTGTTTTTTTAGTTTCAATAAAGTGAATTTAAGTAGATATGAGTATATATGAGGGATGTCTGGGAAAATCCAGCCATTGGCAGTATAAATTGAAAATGATTGCGTGGCTGGATACTTTCTGGACAGCTTTGTGCATGTGCGTGTGTGTGTGTGTGTGTGTGTAATTTTGAAACATGTTTAAAGGAACGGGATGGCACGCAAAAGAAAACAGGGATCAAACAAAACAAGAAGTAAAATGGAAGATTTAAGCCTTAACAATATCAATAATTGTTAAATGTAAGAGGCCTAAATTCACCAATTAAAAGACAAATTGGCAGGGATGATAAAAAAAAATAATAACCCAAATATATACTGTCTACTAGAAACTCAATTCAAATATAATAATATAGTTAGGTTGAAAGTAAAGGGATGGAAAATATATACTGTGAAGACATGAATCTAAAGAAAGCCAGAATGGCTATATTATTATCAGATAAAATAGAGCAAAGAAAATTTCCAGGGACATACTAGGACATTACATAATGGTAAAAGAGTCAAGTGAGCAAGCAGATATAATGGGTGTTCCAAAATTCATGCAAGAAGTAATTTTGATAGAAAACACAGGTTTATAATTAAAAATTGTAAATTTTTTATTGATTCATAAAGTATACAGTATAAGGTTATGTATGGAATAGCATATCGGGGCCTCCACAGCTATCTTGCAATTTAAGCACAAAAAACTGGATTATCATGTCGCGATAGCGAGCACCATTAATTGTTATTGCCTGACCAGCCGCATTTTCGAAGAAGAATGGTCCAATGATGCCTCCAGCCCAAAATCCGCACCAAACAAGTGACACGTTGTGGATGCATTTGTTTCTCAACAATCACCCGTGGATTTTCTGAACCCCAAATGAGACAATTTTGTTGATTAACTAAGCCATCAAGATGAAAATGAGCCTTATTGCTGAAGATGATTTTGTTCCAAAAATCAGCATCCAGTTGTTGTTGTTCCATAATCCATTCAAAGAACTCTATTCACTGTGCGTGGTCAGTAGGCTTCAGTTCTTGAGTCAGTTGAACTTTATAAGCATGAAGATACAAATCTTTCGTGAGAATACGCTGTAGAGAGCTTCTCGAAATGTCCAATTCTTGACCACGATGCCAAACTGATGTCCCTGGACTCTCAGCAACACTCTCACGAACTGCTTCGATGTTTTGTGTTGAATGACCTGAAAGATGTCCAGAGTGTTTAAGATCACTAACTGATCCAGTCTCCCTAAGTTTTTTTGGGTTTTTTTAAGATTTATTTTTATTGTTTTTGACAGAGAGAGAGAGAGAGAGAGATACAGAGACAGAGAGAAGCGGGGAGAGCCCAGAACAGTCTCCATAGTTGCACATCATTGGTTTTTCCACATAGTCTCATTCCACAGGTGGGCGCGGGGCTGCACAGGGCAGGAACTGGGCCGGGGTCTCACCCCGCTGAGAACTGAACTGGGGGCACTCCCCAGTGCAGCATATGGGTCCACACGGGCCGGGGCTGGGATTCTATACTCAGTCCCCGGGGCTGCAAAGTGAGCGCCTAACCCACTGAGCCATCCTGGCATCCCCTCCCTACATTTTTTAATTAATCTCTTCACAGTTGATGAAGTTAAATCACAATTCCGACCAATTTTGTATGAAAATTGCGAACTATAGCTACCAAACCTTCATTATTTTTAAAATATTGCTTAACAATGAAAACGCATTATTCTTTCATGTAGCGCTCCATTTTTAATAACCCACTGTCTTTTTTTTTTTTCCGTTGGCAACACTTCACTGCACAAATGATGCAAAATTCAAATCTTGCATGAATTTTGGGACACCCTTTAATAGTTAGTTAGTTAGTTAGTTAGTTAGTTAGTTAGTTAGTTATATTACAGTAGACATTTAATATTATATTACTTCCAGGTGTACTGCATAATGGTTAGACATTTATACAGTTTATCCAGTGATCCCTCAAATTAGACTAGTAGCTACCTGGCACTATACATAGTTGTTGCAACTATACTGACTACATTTTCTATGCTATCCTTTACATCCCTGTGACTATTTGGTAACTAACATTTTATATGCCTTAGTCCTTTCACCTTTTTCACCCAGATATAACATCCTTAATGTGTATGCACCAAACAACAGACCTGAAAAATACATGAACCAAAAACTGATCAAATTGTTTGACAGTTCCTTTAAAACCTAAACATGCACTTATACAACCAAGCCATCAAATTCCTTGCTTGGTATTTGTCCCAGAAAAACGAACGCATATGTGCACATGGAAACCTATACACAAACACTCATAGACTTATTTGTAATAGTTAAAAACTAAAAATAACCAATATGTCCCTCAGTGGTTGAATGGTTAAATATCCATACCATCAAATCAAAAAAAAAAAAAAAATAGCAAGCTATTGATAAATTCAATCCCTGGGATGGATCTCTTAGCAAATGATGTTAACTGTGGGGGGAGCCCATCTCAAAAAGATACTATACACTATGATATTTAAAATATATCTCATTTTTAAAAAGTAGGCACACTATATGATTTCATTTTTAAATGACAACATTTTAGAGATGGAAAACAAATCAGTAGTTGTCAGGGTTGAGGGCTGAGAGATGGATGTGACTATAAAGGCGTAGCATGAGGGAGGTCCTTGTGTCAATGGGACATTTCAGCATCTCGATTGCGGTGGTGGTTACATGAATCTACACACAAGATAAAATGACACAGAACAATACACACATTGTACCATCAGCAGTTCTCAGCTTTTGATACTATACCATAGTTACATATGACAGAGCCACACAAGTAACTGAGTGAGGAGGGGGTACATGAGACATTGCCACTATTTTGGCAGCTCCTGGTGAATCTGTAATTATTTCACATTTTAAAAAACTGGAATGAGTGAGTGAGTGTAGTTGTTTAGCCTCCTGTTTGTCCCTGCCGATCTAAATCCCTAAGAGAGTAAAAACTCCTGGCTGTGGTCTTTTTTGTCCATCCCATCTGAGGCTTTTGGAGTGTATAATAATAAAACATAGAGCAGGGGTCTCAAGCTGGAACTCCACAGGCCCCAGCTGACCTACACATATGTTCACTACTAAAATACAATGGACCATTCCATTGTTACAGCTTTTCAAGTTACTAGCATTTTTAAATCAGAAGACTTATAGAAACACTGGGACGTGGGGCTTCCTCTGGGAAATCAAGGGACTTGATAACCTGGGTTCTCATTCCACATGGCAGAGATGCTGGCGTGGGGAGCAGCATTAGACCACACGGGGCTCTACAGTTGGACACTTTCCCTGCCAGGGAGCCAAGGATCCATTATCATTGACACATCATCACGCGTTAGGCGTCTGTTTTTCTTATAAGTGGACACTTTACTCATGTATGCTCTTCCCAGGGCCCTGTGGGTTTTCAATTTGCAATCTGTAATATAAATGGTACCTTTCTAAAGATACCAGTTTTATGAAATCCCAGGCAGCACCAAGGCAACAGAAAAACAATATGTGTATATTAATATCTCATCAGCTACTTCATAGTATAACAAAATACATTGACTTATAGTATCAAGAATCACTTTTCTTTTATTAAGTCAATCAATATTTGCCAAGAGTCTATTTATGCCAAACCCTGTGCTAGCTTTGGGAATACAAGGATGAATTAGAGAATTCCTCTCCTCAAGGTGGTAAGGACTACAATAGAGGAATGGACAATGTGCTATAGGAGCTCGGGGAGGAAATATCCATTATATATGGGGAAATTGGCAGAAGCTTTACAGAACAGGGTAGCATTGCATCTTAGTCCTGGAGAGTGAGTAAGAAATGACCAGAAGAAGAAAGGGAGATAGGATTGTCTAGCACAGAAAATGGCATGTGCAGAGGCACCCAGCTACACACAGATTGCCAAAATGATGATACCATAAATTATCATGGCTGAGGTTGAGAGACGGACCCACGAAGGCAAAGCTGGAGATCTGGTTGAGGCCAAACCATGAAGAGCTTAAAAAAACACATTTCACAGAATAAGTGTTCTTGGTGGTGATGCAAAGCAAACAAATTTAGTACAGGACCAATGGTCCTATCAATTTTTGTTTTTTGAAAGGTAATTCCAGCAACCGTGAACCTTCTTATGCCAGATTTTGCCATTTTTATTTCTCATAATGTGGTTATAGTTTAAGATCAATTCATACCAATAAAGATGCTTCCAGTACAGGAATCCTGTTGCCAGAGAACTGATGACAGTCTGGAAGTCAAGGATTTGTTGAGGTCATGCTGAGTGCCAAGTGAGGAGGTGCTGTAGCCTCTTCTGTAATACATTTGTCCAAGACCCGTGGAGTGCCCACAGGATGCCAGGCACCATGCTGGGCATCACAGAATCCACAGTGCCAACCAGGCAGATGGCTGCCTCCCAGGTGCTTGTTGGTTGAAAGCATGTGGACAACTGTAGCTATGTGTCCAGGTCCCACAGGACCCTTGGCAGTCAGGCGCACCCTTGCCTGTGAGAGCCAGGGTTTGCATTTAGGTTCCAGATCTTTTCTTTTACTGTCTGCATTCAGACTTAGCCCAGGCCAGATTCTGAAAGGAATGTGTCACTGCAGCCCAAGGAAAAGAAGGTCAAATGACAGCAAGCAGGTCATTTAGAATAAAGCTGGGACTCTCTCAAAGATGTATTTGGTCTTGACCACTCACAAAACCAGCCAAACATTTCATGGAATCAAAATACAGACATTAAATAAACCATCCAAGAGAGAACTGGGCTTAAATTATAGCAGATTAAATTTAGAGTACGTTTAAATATTCTCTGAAAGGAAGAAGTGTTAAAATTGGAAGAGCACAGACATGTTGAAATCCCCTTAAATATTTTTTTATTGGAAAAGAGGAATTGTATGTGACATTTTGAAATGTTAAGTGCTTAAAAAATAACTCATTAGCCCAATGATGGATTTTTTTCTATTGATTTTTTTTTATTCAATGATCGCATCTGAATGTCTACTATGTCCCAGGTACTATGCTAAGTTGGGTGACACGAGGACTTATTCCGTGATCTCATTGGTGTTTTCATGTTTGCAGTCTCAGTGGCTCCATGTTCCTGGAATGGTATAGGGTCCAAGAACAAGCCTAAAAATTGTTGAAGGTTATATCATCGTGTGAACCAATCTGTTATCCTGTCAGGAAAGTTAAAAATTTTAATTAAGTTAAACTTTTTTTAATATCTTTGGTACAGAAACACAACTAGGTTGGCACACTAAAATTTTCAGTCAACCCTTTTAAATACACGTGTATGCAGCCTAGTCTTTCAGGAAGGTCTTTCCAATACGGCTTTTGCCACAGTCTTGATTCTGTGACCCCAAGGAGCCTTCCCTGCATGACTGAGCCAATCCTTTTATTAGCACTAGTCTGTAATGACAAACATCGGGCTTCCTAGTCTTTATTCTGCCACCCTTCAACAGAGGCACGGCAGCCTCGTGCACTCATGATAAGAGCACTCATTGTGCTGAGGCCAAATGACCAGTCGTCCCCCAATGGACGTAGGGATAGTTCTCTTGATCCCACAACTGGAGCCACCAGAGCCCTTCTAGGCTCCCACCCTTAACATGGGTTCTTTCTGGTGACATATACTCTACCCAGACCATTGACATGCAAACATATTCATCCTGACCCCAGAGGCATCATGAGCTTCACAGCCCTTACAAGCAAAGCATGTAGAAAAGCCTAAAACTCTTGGCTTTTTCACTGTTTTAAAAAACAAATAACAGCTATGCCAGTAAGACTCATTTTAAGTGCATTTTCTACCTTAAAGAAGGGAAGCATAGAGCCTAAGGCTTTTCCACCAAGCTGAAGCTCATCAGAGATCCTATCTCCTTGGGCTAGTGTATCTCATTCCTGTAGACAGCAGTTGGAAAAGGCAGGCAGAGTTATAACTGGTTAATGGACATCTTCCCAGAAGTTAAAGTGCTGCTTTTCCAGTGAGCCCCAGGGAACTGCATGCCTTGCCGCTCCTGCTGGGCTCACCCAGCAGCTGCATCACACGCGCTTTGTTGTTTGAGTTGAAGCAGGTAGACAGTATTGCTCTAGGATCAAAGCCTTTGACCATCATACAACACCACTCAAATGCTCTTTATTCATCTTAATCTCCTAGTCTTCCGCAGCATCACACAAAGTACCACAGGAAGTGTTCTCTCTCCTCTATCATGTGTTGCTTCGCAGTTTTTTCATTTGGGTTTGGTTTTATTAGTGTGTGGGGGTATGGAGTAGTTTTGGAGTTTAGTTCATCATAGAAGAAAACAATATTATAGCCCTCTGATTACTAATCTTCCCTTCCCTGCCTCTGTCTGAAGAGCCAGGATTCCTCAACACCAGACATAAATGAGAGGTTGCCAAAGAAATCACTTCAGCTCAGGCAAGGCATAATTGCATACATATTGTCTGATGTTGAAGAATTTTGTCACCCAGTAGGTGAAAGGGACATTGGTAAGGGACATAGAAACGACTAGGGAAGGTCATGTTTCATCTCGCTCTTTCTCTAACCCTGCAGTTCAAAAAAGTGCTTTTATTTTCAAACCTTATCCTGCAAGACAGTTTCTTGCCTTATCTTTCTTCTAGAAGCCAGGCTGTAATGAGTATTAACCCCCTTGCTGTGCTCATACTGAGGATTTATGAGAATCTGTCCTTGGGCAAAGTTTTTTGTTTGTTTGTTTGGACATTTTTGGTCAAAGATTCAAGATGAAGGTGAAGAAGATCCTTTACTTTGTCCAGGTTGCCTTGTACTTGAGACCCTAGAGCAGCGGTATCCAACCTTTTGACTTCCCTGGGCCACATTGGAAGAAGAATTGTCTTGGGCCACACATAAAATGCACTAAAACTAGTATTAGCTGATGAGCTAATTAAAAAAAAAAAAAAAGTTGCAAAAAAATTTCATAATGTTTTAAGAATTTGTTTTGGGCCTTATCCAAAGATGTCCTGGGCCACAGGTTGGACAAGCCTACTAAACCCTCACAAGCCCCCTAATGTTCAGTCCTATTGAAGCAGTGGTCACAATCGGAAGGGGCAAGCAAATATTTGCTAATTCATCATAAAAAAAAAGTAGTCACTGCATTTTCTTGGTTAAGCATTTGACCTCAAAAGAACAAATTCAGGTGTGTTTCAGTGCAATTAATACAGACTTTAAAGATGTTGAACATTATATGAGTACCAAACTTTCTTTTTGGCTCACATACTCTTTGAGTGGGTACGTGCTATTTGAATTTTTGTGGTTAATTAATTACCAGTAAAAAGTGTCTATTTTTCCTGCTCTCTTTGAGTATATAATTTGAATATATAACTTCCTGACAAATTCCAGTGTGGATGTGAACATAAAGTATAATTTGAAATGCTATTGCTCTAAGCTACTGTACTGGGGTTGAATTTTAAAGCCTGGAAACATAAAAATGTGTAAGTAATGGATCTGCAGTTCATTAATAAAGGGCTCAAAAGAAGATTACTGTTTATTCAGTAAGCCAGCTCCTATAAAGCCAACAGCACTGGAGTCTATGGGCAGGAAAAGGTGGGAAGCCAGACTCTATAACTTCGCCAGTCTTGCGGTCTCCAGAACCTTCCAGCGGGCCAGGAAAGCACAGAGCAGAACTCTGTACTTGTCCTCACAGCCCACGTCCTAAAATAAAGCAAACAGACATTTTCATTTTTTACAAAATATTTCAAACATTTTGGATTTCCTTGCGTTTTTATGTAGACGATTAGATTTGGGGATACATTTGAAGAGCTATTCCCAGAAACAGCAGCAAAACAGAAATAGTCATTCTGGAATTACACCACCTTCCCTTCTAAAATGGCCATGCAAATGTGCCCCATGGCCAATGGGCACCAACTTTCACTCCCAATTTTACAGATCCAAACCTTTTTTTTTTTAACCATTAGAATGCCTTTGGGGGAAGCCGGGATGGCTCAGTGGGTTAAGCGCTCACTTTGCAGCACCGGGGACCGAGGATCGAATCCCAGCCCCGGCCCGTGTGGAACCATATGCTGAACTGGGAGCTCCCCCAGTTCAGTTCTCTCTGTATCTCTCTCTCTCTCTCTCTCTCTCTCTCTCTCTCTCTCTCTCTCTCTCTCTCTCTCTCTGTCAAAATAAATAAATATTTAAAAAAAAAAAAAAAGAATGCCTTTGACCTTGATGTTTGCTCTTCAAGTGCCAAGGGATGGCTGACAGATGTGTGCCCTGTACCTCCTGTCTGCTTTGCTGGAGTTGGGCAGCGTGCTCGGTGGTGTTGGTGTTTGCTCACTTGGCTTTCCTTCCCTTTCCTTCCCCGGGGGCCTTGTGGGCTGGCAGTGCTGTGGTCCAGCAGGCCAACTGCAGAGCCTCGGTGCCTCCCAGCAAGGGCAGTGGCAGCGGCAGCAGCAGCAGCGGCAGCAGCTCGTCCAGCGAATCGGAGAGCAGCTCCGGATCGGACTCGGAAACCGAGAGCAGTTCCAGCGAGAGCGAGGGCACTGCCCACTACTCCAGCCCTGAGGTAAGACCTGCGCTGGCCCCTGAGCCCCTTCCCAGCTGGCTTCTCCCCGTGGACTTGGCTCTGACAGCCAGGACCCCTGCATCCACCACCCTTGGGCAGACTGTCAGGGTTTATTTGGTCTCTTCATCCCCCACCACCACCACCACCACGTGTCCCCTCCCAACAGTTCTAACTACACAGCTTCCTTAGAAGTACAGAAACTTCATCTTTCTTTTCATCTTTCTTTGTCCAAAAAGCTCTACCTTGACTTCCAGAAATTTCCAAAACTGCTATAAATACCACTGACTAGAAATAGCCTCTGGATCAGGTCTCCCTAAGGGTCAGCGAGGCAATAACCAGCCAGGGCAGTTTGCCGCCTGGGAAATGCAGTCACCCATACGTCATGGGGGAAGGAGTTTTATGGATTAGGCATGGTTAGAACGTTCCTTACCTTTTTTTGTTTTGTTTTGTTTATATTTATTTTTTTAACAGAGAGACAGAGACAGAGAGAGAACTGAACTGGGGGAGCTCCCAGTTCAGCATATGGTTCCATACAGGCCAGGGCTGGGATTCGATCCCTGGTCCCCAGCACTGCAAAGTGAGCGCTTAACCCACTGAGCCACCCTGGCTTCCCCTGTTCCTTACCTCTATGCCATTTGTCACAGATTACAAGAAAGAGCTATAAGCATTAATAAAATTTTCTTAACTGTGTTTTCTTTGTGAAAATATATAAAAAGGAAAATTAGCATCAACCTATAAATAATAATGAAACCTTTTATAGTTATAATGAGTATCTATGTGGAAGATTTAGGTGCCTCATATAGAAACATAATAAGGTACCAATAAAAACATTTCTATTTCTACTTTAAAGGGGAAAAGTAAATAGTAATTCAAAGCATGAAGACTCTTGAAAGAGGGTTGAGTTGAGAGCAAATTTCTCAAGTCTATGCATCTGATTTCTAAGGAAGGGATGAAATAGTTGCCTCTGAAGTATATAAACATTTGGCATCACCATGGATAGTAGAATTTAACTTGTGGCCTACAATCTTCTCTACCGCATTTGGGCACAAATTTATAAATAAGCTCTGAAATAAAACCAAAGCCATTTATGGAAAACATGGCCCTGACTGGGGAGCACCTGAGTAGTGTGGCATGACTCTTGTTTCCAGCTTTTGTACCTGCGCCTTAGGGCATTATCACACCTGAAGGCAGTGGGGTTTATCTGAAGCCCATAGAGTGGCTCTTAAAGTCCCTCAGGTTATTCCCCTTCCAGAGTCCTCTCAGGAAGTTGAGGTTTTGGGCAGGAGCACTGAGAAACCCAGGGAGGGACTGCTTCCCCACACTCCTCATTCCTTCTCCAGCACCTGTTTGCTCACATCAAAAACTCTCCACTCATCCTGAAGTGAGCCCTCTCTCCTGCACTTTTCTCCCTTTTCCATGAGGCTCACATCCTCCACCATTTGTGGATCAATTCATATCTATCTATCTATCTATCTATCTATCTATCCATCCATCCATCCATCCATCCATCCTCTCTGTCTCTCTCTGTCTCTATCTATCTATAATATATATATGGGGGAAGGCCCTTAGCAACTTTAACCTTTAAAAGCCAGAGTCAGGAAGCCGGGATGGCTCAGTGGGTTAAGCACTCACTTTGCAGCGCGGGGAACCGAGGATCGAATCCCGGCCCCGGCCCGTGCGGACCCATGTGCTGAACTGGGGAGTTCCCCTAGTTCAGTTCTCTCTCTGTCTCTGTATCTATCTATCTCTCTTCCTCTGTCAAAAACAATAAAAAAATAAAAAAGAATACTTTAAAATGTATTTTTTTAAAAAGCCAGAGGTTGCTATAAACCCTTTCTTTTCCCAGAAACTAAATTATTATTCTTCCATAATTTCATTCATTCATTGTTCATTAAAACAAATATTTATTGAGCATTTGTCACAGACATGGTGCGTGGCTCCAGGATACAATAATTATCTGACAGAAAAGATCCCTGTCTTCATAGAACTGGCCTAACAATGGGAATAATTTGAAACAAACAAACAAAAAAATACAAGAGTCCAATAAAATAGAGACATTAAAAAGGATTCTTCAAAGCAAGCTTTATGCTATAATTTGTTGAGAAACTCCAGAATAGTATTTGTTATAAGTAATAACTGGGTTCCAGGGACATTGCAAAAGCCAGGGAGGGCAGTGGAGGTAGATAACAAGCATTAGTGTCTCTGAAGAGCCCCCTCCCCGGCTCTTTGTGATTTTGAAGGTTAAATCCTTGAACATTGAGTCTTATTTTCCTGCTGAACTGTGACTTCTAGAGCTCATGAATGAGGCTGAAACATGGCCTCAGAGAAGTAGTTATAAGGTGCTTTAAGCAAATTCTTTTTAAATGTCACTGAGATAATTACAAAGATTTGAACTCCTTGGTGGTAAAAGGAAGCTCTGGTCATCTCTTCCAGCAGCTGCCAGAGGCCCTTAGCTAAGGAGAGGGAGCAAGCTCTACTAAAGCAGGCCTAAAGGTCTGTTTCCTGAGGCCACATTGAGTTTTCAGTTCCTTGCTTCTCTCAGCAGAGAGAACGCATGGATGGGAAGAGAGGTGTTAGCCATGCTGCATTACTTCTTTCTGCTGGAAAGGAAGGTATTAGTTGGAATAAAAGTTAGATTTCTTTTAACATGTTTCCCAATATTAATACAGCCACGTGACCTTTGGAAATAAAGCAAGTCTGCAGAATGATAATCACAAAGAAGGGAAGTAGCATTATCCAGCTGGCCCTCCCCGGGGTCACTGTTTCCCCCTGACTACGGTGACCCCGGTCACCTTACAGAGAACAGTGGGTCTGGTTTTCCTGGCCCCCACCTGACAAGGGAGCTCAGTGTAGCCACATGCCTCACATTCCACTGTGCAGACCAGTTTATTCTGCTCTGAAGTGGTGTTTCTGTCCATCACTTCCCCTACTGGTCACACTTGATGTGGGAGTAGAAGGAGGCCCTCAGGAGGTTCCACTGCACTCGCTTTCTCCCTGTTAACATGCCAGCACCGAAAACCCATGGGGGTGGGGGCGGTCAACTGAGTTTCATCTGAACTGTTCCTCATGGATGTGGTTGTAAAAAGCCACTGCCTTTTACATGAATCACCAGTATATATAATGCCATGTCTGCAAACTAGCAGGGACGAGCCACCGCAAACACCATTCCCATCACTGCAGATCCCCTCTCATGGTCCACTGAGTGCCTACTTTTTCTTGGCCTAACTTTTTTCACTTGAGTTACATCTTCCTTCCTGGCATGGCACAACCTTCCATGTCAGAGCACTTTCCCCCTCAGCTAGCATGTTTATACCAGCTCACAGACCAGTGTTCCCTGAGTCAGAGGTACTATATGGGGGGAAAGAGAGGCTAGTCCTGTGATGTTGAGGAGTGCCAGGCTTACGTGGGTTTAACCCCTCTCTTTACTCTAGGGCTTCACCCAGCTCTTAATATTGCTCAGGCAAACTGTTTTCCATTGTGCATTTCCCAAACTTAACTGACCATGGAAACCTTTCTCATGGACGACATGAATGAAAAGCACATTTTAGGAAACATTGCCCTAGATGGTTCTTGTAAATCAGCAGAAATGTGACGGAAGTCACTCTGTGATTCAAGATTCTCCTTCATGAGGCATCTGTCTATGGTGTACATGCCAGTGGGTGCTGTGAAGGATAGATGAAGCAAGGACTGCAGTACGTAGTGGAGCACTTAAACATGGGTACAGAGATTAATCAAGGAGGAGAGTCATGGCTGAAAATATAAAGCAGCAAGTGCACAAACAAACAAAACACTGGGTAGAAACTCTGATGGATGGCTCAGGAAGTTGACCATACGGGCAGCATGCCAGTGGACCAGTGTTTGTGTCCTGAGTGCCCCCCCCCCCTTCACTGACACTTAACTCTTTACATTTAAACTTCTTGGCCACAATTGACACCCCCTCTAAAATGGCAGATATTCCTGTGCTGCCTAATCCATGACGTCATTCTGAAGAATAAATGATTCCGTTTGAGTGACAGTCCATTGTAATTCTTATTAGAAACAGAGCCGTAGTCATCTACCGCGCTAACCTATGACAGACACTGCAAGGGACACAAAGAAACAGGCCCAGCCCCCGCCTAAAAGAAATGTTTGGCTTTGTTGAATACCCAACATATACACATGAAAGGAGTATGAACACCAAAACGCTATGCAGTTGAGGATAATAGAGGGCACAGGTATTGAGGGATGGTTTGAAGAGTTAGTGGTGCTCTCCAAAACTCAGAGCTATAATAACTCAACCATTTTAGGTTGAAGACTGACATTTCTCAAAGGCATGAGGTCCTCCTTTCATGAAGCTGCGCCAGACAGTGATGGGAGATTGGGCGAGGAACAGTGGAGAGGAGAGGACCTGGTCTTAACCTGGACAAGCATGGGTTTAATCTCAGTGGTGCCTGGGAGCTCTGCAGCTTTGGACATGCCACTTAACCTCTCTGGGCCTCAACTACAAATTAGGAATGATACTATTTCTTCTCTGGATGGATTAGATGAGATGACATATGTGCCATGGGATATATGTTGTGGGTGTTCCAGCAATGAAAGATGACTGACTTTAAGGTGATGAATGCCCTTGAACACCAGCCCAAGGAATTTGGATTTCCTTTGAGAGGCTATAGGGAGTCATTGTAGATCCTTGAGAAAGGAAGTATGATTTAGTGATGTGTTGAAAATGGTACTTCAGACGATTTCTTCAGCTGTGAAGTGCAGAAAAATGACCCGAAAGCACATCGGGCAATGGGCCCCATACTAAATGTATTAAATTCTCCCCTTTGCTGTTAATGCTCCCACCAGAAATCTCCCTGTGTGTAGCTGTGTTTGGCTACAAGCAGTCATCTGTGTCCTCTCACATCGGAGATGTAAGCTATGGAAGGCCTAGGGTGGTAGGGGGAGAGGTAGTGTTAAACATGGTGCAGGGCCCTTGTGAGTGGTATGTTCTGCCATAAATGTTTGCCCCTCTCTCCCAGTATGTTCCCATCTCTGCAAGAGGCCCCTTCAGCAACCATTCCTATTTACACTGCCCCCATTTATCTAGGGATGCTGAGGCACACAAGTCACTGACTTATCGGCGGTCTCATAGCGAGAGAAATGGGGGCGGGAGGAGACAGTATCAGAAGCCATAAGTTGTTTGCCATCAAATTAGCTTTTAGCCACACTCAGCTAATCTCAGGAAAGGTAAGAGCTTCCCCTTGGCAAAAAGCTGTTCTGTGGCCCAATTTCTCCATTGGATGCATCTACTTATCGCAGTATGTACCAGGTATGCTCTGAACATTTCATGTGTTCTCTTTCTCTGGAGAAGTCAAAATAAAGCGTGGTCAGAATTTACATACAACCCTCAGGGGCACGAGAAAGATAGAACTTTTTGTTCTTTGGCATCTTGCCCAGGCCCTTTTGCTGCATGAAAACAAGCAAAGCAAAAAGTCAAGTCAAAAACCAGACACCCCTTGGGACCATGAGGGTTTCCCTTCCCACACCTGTGTCCCAGAGTGAAGCCTTTGCATCTCACAGCTCCAGGGCAAGGCCCTGGCATCCTCATGCTGGTCTCCACTGAAATGCTACTTGTTCTTCCTTGTCACTAGATGCCATGTGCTGAGGTTCCCTGAAATGAAGTTGGTCTCATCTGATTTAGAAGAACCGACAGGATTTCCATGGTCCCTGCCATAGCTCTAGTCCCTGGTCCCCACACCCTGCATGCTCAACTTGGCCCCAGGCCCCTCTGGCCCACCAGAGGCTTTCCATCTCCCTGAGCTGTGCCCAGACTCAGCCAGGCCCCCTTGACTACGCTCCTGCCCTCCCTTCACTCCCCTCGTGTCGTTATACCCCAAGCTCTGCTCTTAATATGGACTTCACTATTGAAAAACAAAGCTTGAACATAAAAGCAAGCTTTTGGAATTATTATGTTAAAAAATATAGTTTTTCTCCTACAAGGGAGCCTGATTTGCTTTGGACGTTAACCATTTGCTTTAAAATGCAAAGCTGGGGAAGCCAGGATGGCTCAGTGGGTTAAGTGCTCGCTTTGCAGCCCTGGGGACTAGGGATCGAATCCCGGCCCCGGCCTGTGTGGACCCATATGCTGAACTGGGGAGTGCCCCCAGTTCAGTTCTTACCAGGGTGAGACCCTGGCCCAGTTTCTGCCCTGCGCAGCCCTGTGCCCACTGTGGAATGAAACTATGTGGAAAAACCAATGATATGCAACTATGGAGACTGCTCTGGGCCCTCCCCCGTCTCTCTGTCTCTGTATCTCTCTCTCTGTCAAAAACAATAAAAATAAATCTTTAAAAATATATAAATCTTTAAAATGCAAAGCTAAGCAATGTCTTCTTTATTCTAGGTTATCTAGCCTGCCCTTGAAACAATGTTAGCACAATCAGAGAGTGGAAGGCTGTAAGGAAAGAAAAATACATCTCTTTAATCACTCAAAATATTTTCCCTATTTCACATATAGTCACAAATTGAAACAACTCTGGCTGGACTTGTTCACTTACCAATACGCCTCTTTTCTATTAGTAATCATAGATAATGGATAAATGGACTTCTATTAGAAATCAACTAATCAAGCAATTACTCCCTATAAAATCATCAGTTCTTAAACCTTTCTGTGTGACATAGGACTCAGAAAAAAATGCTTCTACAAAACATTTCATATTCTGTTTTGGACACTCATTGACCCCCTGGAACCAATCTACAGGGTAGAGTTTAAAATCTGTCGTATCCAGGATTTGCTCCAAGTCAGCAAAAGTACTTTCAGGAAAGGTTTCCATTGTCATTTCCTTGTCTGAAACGCTACCTGCAAAGTGGGATGGAAGCAGATTGAGGATATACTAACCAAGTCCAGCTCCCAGAACTCACAGGCCCCTTAGAAATAGGAGTTCTATAGCGCTCAACAAGCCATCTTCCCAAAGTTATTGCTTCTATTTGTAAATAACTATGCCGTACTTGCCTTCACTACTTAAATTATATGTTAATTCTTTGTAAAATTATAGATTCCACTTATCCCCCTCTTCTAATTTCCCCCATAATGTTAAATCTTACAAAAAAATAAATGCTGTAGCACTGTTCCCCAGTTAACTTTCATGGAATCTCAATTTTATGTACAAGGGCTGTCCGGAAAGTATCCAGCCATGTAATATGAAAAATAGAGGCATTTACGACTGGATTTTTCTGGACGGCCCTCATATGTATGTGTAAGTATAAATATATAAATATATACATATATACATATACATATATATATATACACACACACACATACACATATACATACACACACACACATACGTTTTATAACACTCAGAAGTGCTAGAAATGGGTGCCATTGAAGCACAGTGCTATCCTCAAATTTTTCATAATGAGCTTCAAATTATGGCGCTGACATTTAAGTGGCCTGGGACAGGAAAGGGACACCATCCTACATCCTGTGCTGTCTGAGAGCTGCCCCACACACCAGTACCTACTGTGCCCACATTCCTTTGCTTCAGCCCAGGCGTTTTCTGCTCACACACCTAGAAGGGTAAGAGGAGAGCAGAGCAGCCAGGCCCCTTCTAAGTGAGTCTGTAATAAGGGATGTTTTGTTGCCGCTTTTCTGCTTTTAGGCTGAGCCTGCGTCCTCGAACAAGTGGCAGCTGGACAAATGGCTAAACAAAGTTAATCCCCACAAGCCACCTATTCTGATCCAAAATGAAAGCCAGGGGCCGGAGAGCAATCAGTACTACACCCCTGGGAAAGACCAGGTGCAGGACTGCGGGAAACTCCCGGACGGGTGCCAGACCGGCCTGAGGGACAAGGACATCAAGAGCACCTGCAAGGAGGAGCAGAGGCCAAGGACAGCGAACAAGGCACCGGGTACTAAAGGGGTGAAGCAGAAGTCCCCGCCCGCGGCCGTGGCGGTGGCCGTGACCACAGCCGCCCCGCCGCCCACGGTCCCTGGCGCACCGCCGGAGAGCGCGCCCGCACGGAGGTCTGTGGGCAAGAAGCCCCCCAGGCGCACAGAGAGGACCTTGAGCAGCGAAGGCACCAACTGCCACCGGCCTGAGGAACCCACGGACGCACTAGGGACAGGTGCTGCGATCCCCCCAGAGCCCACCAAAGCCAGGCCCTGCGGCAACAGCAGAACAAGCCACCGCAAGGAGCTGCGCGCCTCGGTCACCTGCGAGAAGCGCCGCACGCGGGGGCTGAGCAGGATCGTTCCCAAGTCCAAGGAGTTCATTGAGACAGAGTCATCATCTTCGTCCTCCTCCTCAGACTCGGACCTGGAATCAGAGCAGGAGGTGTACCCTCTGGCCAAAGCGCAGGCCGTGGCAGCTGCTGCCTCCGCCACTGAACAGAGGCTGAAGGAGGCTGCCAGCAACATCGGTGGTGGCAGTGGGCCCCGGGCCCCGGTGGGCTCCATCAACGCCAGGACCACCAGTGACATCACCAAGGAGCTGGAGGAGCAGTTCTACACCCTGGTGCCCTTCGGCCGCAATGAACTCCTCTCCCCACTGAAGGACAGTGAAGAGGTCAGATCTCTGTGGGTCAAAATTGACCTGACCCTCCTATCCAGGATCCCAGAACACCTGCCCCAGGAGCCAGGGGCCTTGAGCGCTCCCCCCAGCAAGGAGGCTGAGAATGCACCACCCAGCCATCCAGCCGACACACCTGTAGAAAAGGCTTTGCCAAAATCCAAGAGGAAACGCAAGGTAGGCCTGGGGCTGAGGGCCTGGCAGGGAGGGAGGGCTGTCCCTTCACTTGTGGAAGAGGTAGCAGAGCTGCTGGTTTCAAATGTCCAGGGCAGCAGTTCTGTGTGTGTTTACTCAGCAAACATTCATGTAGTGCTTTATACAGGCCAGATACTGTTGTGAGTACTAGACATAGAGTAACTGAATTTAAGTCCTTAGGACCACCCAGGGAGGGACCATTGTTATTCCCATTTTATATTTCTGGATGATGAGTTCCTGCCCCACTGCATGTTGGGGAAGAGAGACATTTGATAGTTATGTGCCCCTAACAACCAGAATAGGATCTGAGAAATGTGACATTGGGTGATTTCATCACTGTACCAACATCATAGAGTGCACTCACACATAAACCTGGCTGGTCTACCCTACTGCACAGCTGGGCTGTACAGTGAAGCCTACTGCTCCTGATCTACAAGCCCATACCACATGTTACTGTGCAAAACAACACAAGATTAAATCAAGCTCAAGAGAAAACAATACAGTCAAGAGAAGGGGTAAACACAAAATGTATGCGGCTGCTGCTGGCATAACATAGCACACTGTTTTACAGCAAGCTTTTTTGTAAGTAAAAAAAATACACTCTAAAATACCAGTAAAAAGTATAGTATAGTAAATACATAAGCCAGTAACATAGTCATTTATTGTCATTGTCAAGTATTATGTACAATGTATGTGCTAGACTTTCACATGACTGGCAGCGCAGTAGGTTTGTGTACACCAGCATCACCACAGACACATGAGTTGTGCTACCATATCAGGACAGTTATGATGTCACAAGGCAATAGGAATTTTTCAGCTCCATGATAATCTTATGGGACCACCGTCGCATCTGCGCTCTATGGCTGACTCAAACATCGTTATGTGGTGCATGAGTGTAATCAGAGGATCGGGGATTAAATTGCACCAAAAGAGGGAGAAAGTGTGAATAAGGGAGTCACAGGCGTGAGAAATGCAATTCAAGTATAGGGAGAGCTGGGGATACATCTGGAAGCAGACCCAAGTGCTTAGCAGTTTTTGAAGATTTTTGAGTATGGGAATAACTTAATCGTAAATTAAGGCCACTTTTGAGGACTTTTATCCCTTCCCATTGTTGTATCTTCAAAAGCAACTTGGACCACAGTGAAAAATGTAGTAGGTGACAAACCACAGATGACAGTAATCATGGGTGGTTCCAAATTTAGAATAAAATCATCAGCGTAACACACATGCATGTCCCCATGAGGGATGCTGTTCTCAGTACTTTGTACATACTAAAGCATTTAGTCCTTACAACTTTAAATACCATTGTCATGTTTGTTGTACAGATGAGGAAACTGAGGCAGAGCCTCAAGCCACTTGCCCCAGGGTCATGAAGCCATGTGGGGGCGAGCCAGGAATGAGGCTGTCTGGCACTGGGCTCGCAATAAGAAGTCAGCCTGAGATTTGTGTAGTACTTTTCCACGGGGCCCCTGCTCAGAAGGGCTGGTGCCTACAGTTTAATGCTTTTGTTTGCCATCTTGAAATTCTTCATTGATGTCTCTGAATTTGTGTTTTGTTTAAGTGAAGCATGATGGGACAATAGAGCATGTGCAGGGCCATGTGGAGTTTGCCCCACCTGCAGTCCCACCTGTTCTCCCAGGACAGGCCCTGCCTGCCCTTTGGCCCCTTTGCACTCCTGGCCCTGTGCAGCCTCCCCTCCCCATCTCCTTCTCCCTCAGCAGGGCTGCTGCCCTGGGACCAGCCCCCTCAATGGCGGGACTCACAGCTGGTGGGCAGCAGAGACCCTCCGCTGCTGAACAGCACACATGCACCCAGTCACAGGATGGGACCTCTGAACACCTGAGAGTCTAGACTCACCCCCCCAAGTATCCCCACCCCTCAAGGGGCACAATATGAAATAGCAAATAAACACCACTTGACAGGTAAGAGAGAGACTTTGAAAGATAGGGAATGTGTTCTACTTGAATACTTTATACATTATTCTTCCTGCTTTTAAAATTTTTTTTGAAGTATAATTGACATACCATTGTATTAGTTTCTGGTGTATAGTGTGATGATTCTATATTTGTATATATTGCAAAATGATCACCACAATAAATCCAATTGACATCCATCACCATACACAGTAACAAAATGTTTTTTTTCAGATGAGAACTTTCAAGATCCACTTTTTGAGCTACTTTCAAATAGGCAATACAGTAACTATAATCTGATGAATTTTTCAGTTGTTTCCATGTCTTGACTATTGGAAATAATGCTGTAGTGAACATGGGCTGCATATGTCTTTTTGATTTAATGCTTTCATCTTCTTCAGATGAGTACCCAAAAGAGGAGTTGCTGGAATATATGGTAGCTCTATTAAAATTTTTGAGGAACTTCCATACTGTTTTCCATAGTGACTGCACCAATTTACAATCCCAACCCAGACCAGAAAAGAGGGTTCCCTTTTCTCCACATCCTCACCAGCTCTTGTTTCTTTTCTTTTACCTGATAGCCATTCTCACAGGTGTGAAACGACATCTCGCTATGATTTTGAGTTGCTATTCCCTGAGATTAGTGATGTTGAGTGTTTTTTAATATGTCTATGTGTCTTCTTTGGTGATATGTCTATTCAGGTCCTCTGTCCATTTTTTAATCAAATTGTTTTTTTGCTACCAAGTTCTGTGAGATTGTTATATATTTTTAATATTAACCCCATATCAGATATGCGGTTTACAAATACTTTGTCCTAGTCAGTAGGTTGCCTTTTCCTTTGGTTGATAGTTTCCTTTGCTAATAGCTTTTTAGATTGATTTAGTCCCACCTGTTTATTTTTGCTTTTCTTGCCTTTGCTTTTGATGTCAGATACAAAAAAAATAAAATAAAATCTTTTTCTATTTTTTTAACAAGAAGCCTAGCATTTTCATTTTGAGCTGAACCTGCAAATTATGTAGTCATCTCTGGCCTCCTGGGTGACCTTAATCTGAGCTTACCTTCTCTGTGCTTTACTTTTTTCATTTGTAAAATGGTGACAACCTTTGCAGAGGTGTTGTCAGGTTCAAACAATATAACTCAGTAATACGGGCTAGCTCCCTGCTTCCCTGCTCCTCTTTCATCCCATTTTCCTCTAAATACCCTGTCCTCATTACTTTTGAATTGATTTATCCATCAATCCCCAGGTGATTAATTGATTGATGAATGAATCAGTCATTCATCAATTAATTAATCACCTGGGGATTGATGGATAAATGGATAGGCTGATGGAAAGAGAGATAGATACATAGATATACAAGAATATACAGATAGAAATAGATAAACATATAGATTGTAAATATGGATAGCTAGATAGATATCCATAGATATATAGAGAGAAAGAAATGTGCAGAAGGACATACATATAAATTCCAGAATATTCTGTATTTAAATAATTTTATTATTTGTGGCATTTAAAATTTTTAACTTATGAAACTTTATTTATGCTAAGCCTGACACCCAGCTCTTATAATCTAATGAATCACCATTAAACACAGACACAGAGTAGTAAAAGAATATTTTCATAGCACTCGTTCGTCAGAGTCAGGGGCGTTAAGACCCCAGTCTGGGTGCTGGAGATGGGACTCTATAGACTTGGCTGCCAAAGGTGCAGAGCCTGAGCCCTGCTGGAGCCTAGGAGCCAAGGATTGGGGATTCAGAGGCTTAGTCTGGGCCCTCTCAAGGACACTATCTCAGTATGAGCCTCTGGGACCCTTCCAACAGAGGCTATATGACTATCCCAACTAGCAACTGAGGGTCAAAGCCTTTCTGTCTTTGGTGCCAGTGTGTGTCTATTGGAAAACACGGCTGGGAGCCCTGAACATATCATGACTGTGTTTCTGCTATCTCAGCCAAAATGGAACTTATGGAGTGCACTTGCATCGCACCCTAATACACATCCAAAGTTAAACACACTCAATGGAAAAAAGAACCTAATCAAAATACTATTTGATAAAGAGATACTTTAAGAATTCTAAGATGTCATGGGATAGTCATTGTTAAATAAAAATAAGGCCCAAGAGGTAATAGCCTTTGCTGGAAATTCATAAAAGCCATGAGTTGCAAAAGAATAGACCCAGCTTGTCACTGGCCTCACAGCATTAAGCCCAGAACAGGTTGTTATACTGTGTCTGGATACCAAAACCATGCCAGAATGAGACACATTGAAGCTGCAGTGTAAATTCAGAGCAGGTCTTTTTTGGAAAGACCAAGTGTGTTGATAGCCAAGCAGTTGTCATCATTCACAGTGTTCCCTCCCAAATTTTGATTGCAGCGCAACACTTTCCTCTCGCAACACAGTCAGTGGTAAAGCTGACAGATTCATCTGTTTTCTCTGGGGAACTGCATGGGAACCTCGGCCAGAGGCCAAGCATGCTGCCACCACCTGGCTGCTGGGATGCTCTCCAGAGAGGCCGGGTGAGCAGGTCTCCTGGGAGGCCTTGCTCTGTGGAAGTTGGTGATGAGAGCTCATTATGCACCCTTGAAATCCAAAGCTGATTGGCTTTTGCTTATTTCTACACAGTGTGACAATGAAGACGACTACAGGGAGGTCAAGAAGGCCCAGGGAGAGAAGGACAGCTCTTCACGACTGACCTCCGCCAGTAATACTTTGTCTGCAAACCATTGCAACATGAACGTCAACAGGTATGTGTGTTCCCTTAAAGGCAGAGGTGAGCTGGAGGGATCTCTGAGTCTGGAAGTCAGAAGCCATATTAGGGGAGAGTCAGAATTTTTTGATGTCTGCTCTGGTCTGGGCCTCCAGGCTTGCTTAAACCTAAAGCTCATAACTGCCTGGATGTGTGCCTGATGTCACAGCTCCAGGTGTGTGTAAGTACTTTGTGGCACTTATTCTTTACACACAGTTCTGCACTCCCAAAGACATACCCTTTCCCCTCAAAACTTAATACCTGAATTTAAAAACTATTGTAATAGCTGCTAAACTCATAAGAACACTAAGTTTCTTACACAGAGGAAGAAATATAAACTTTGAATGGAACCTCCTTATGATGAACCTAAAGCTCTTAGATTTGGACTAAAATTGTGGTGGTAGATAGGATCTATGTCTCCAAAGTTAAATGGCCACCTAGTGACTCCTCTGAAGGGGTCCAAATAGACCCATGTTGCATTAAATCCTCTGTGACAAACTTCCTTCTAGAGCCAGGCAAGATCCCAGGTATTTCTTGTAAGCGAGTAGCTTACCATCAGTCATAGAAGCTCTTTCCATCTAGAAATGCCACAGCTCAGAAATCACTTCCCCTTAGCTAAGACACTCCACACTCTCCCTGACTTGTACATAGAATTTTAAAGGGTAGAGTAATATTTCAGCACAACACATAAAAATGTAAACTGGAAGGTTAGGAAAAGATGTAGAGTATCACTAAAACTCAGAGCAGAGATTGGAGAGCAAGGACACTGGAGCCAGGCCCCTGCTGGGTCAGAATCACCTTGGGTGGGAAGGCCAAGGTCTGAGCAGGAGGGGCACTGCACAGGCAAGCTGGCCTTGCCCACAAATTCTGTGCCAAGTGGTGTCCCCAACTCCTGGGAAAATGTGAATGGGGAAAAAATAGTTCCAAATAGTCTTTCAGAAAAGTGCGATATAGTTAGTGCTTCTTTGTTAATGCATCAAGTAACTACTAGATCTCTTAATACAGTTTCTAATAGTGATGGATATAAGCACTATTCAAGGGGTCTGCAACAACTGTCATGTGACAGGATATACCCATGATTTCTACTAGTGACACAGTCACAGGTGTTACCTGTACTCCTCCTGCTAACCCACTACTCTGGTTTCTTGCCTTCATTCATAATAAAGGGAAAAATTCCGTTTCAATGAGAGGTTAATGAAAATGGACCCCAGAAATAAGCTCTTGCTCTAGAGCCTTTGCTGGGCAGAGCCTGCTTGCTTTGATGGTTTTATGCTAAGTAAAGATACAATGCATATGAAAGTGCTTTGAGAATGGTCTAGGAAAGGTGGTCTGTGTACTTTGGGATTTGTGATGATTGCTGTCAAGTTTATTGGTGAGATAAAACAATTCTATATACAAGATGACTGCCATTCCAAAGAGAAGAGCCAAAGAAAGCTTCTTGAATATATAAACTTATAATGATGAAGAAGAAATAATCATATGTCCATGACAATATGTAATATAATCATTTAGTTTTCCATGAACATTTAGAATTACATAGTGTATAAAATACTAGAGACTTAGAAATTGGACCTTTTCCATTCACCTATCAAGACACAATTCTATTGAGACTTCATTCTTCTCCAACATCAGTGCCTTCATCATCACCAGCTGAGCTACTTTTGATTGGCCCCAGGCAGTTTTCCAGAACCTGTCTTCACACTTCTAAGTTGTTAGATGTCCAATGCTTTTTGAACCGGAAACCTATCACCATAGAGTCTATCCCTATACATATCTATTTCCATAACATTGAGAACCTTGGCTTTATCATTTGAGACCAGTGTTTGTAATTTCTACGCTGTCACCACCAAGTAAAAAATTGCTTTTTGAAGAGACTTTAATGCAGGGGTATACAACCTTTTGACTTCCCTGCGCCACATTGGAAGAAGAAGAATTATTTTAGGCCACACATAAAGTACACTAACAGTAACAATAGCTGATGACCTAAAGAAAACTTTTTCTAATCTCATACATTTTTTAAAAGTGTATGAAATTGTGTTGGGCCACATTCAAAGCCGTCCTGGGCCGCATGCGGCCTGTGGGACCCAGGCGACACACACTTTTGCTCTAATCAAGCGGTGGTATGGGTACCCCCAGGGACAGGCTGGGCCGTTCACAGGTATGCAAAAAGTAATCAGTAACAACATTTAACAGCTACAAATATTGTAAAATTTAATCTGTGGTTTGTACTTTTAGTGTAGTACGTTTTAAGTTATTACCTCATTTCCAGTATTTTACATTGAATTAGGCACTGAACAAAAGGGTCAGTATTTAAAAACAGCTGTTTTAAAAATAAGGGGTACAATTTATAGAAATGGGTTAAAAGGGGTACACAAGTACAAAAAGGTTAGGAACCACTGCTTTAATGTCTTATTTGCAGTGATAGCCAACACATGCAATTAGAAGGTTATAACTATAGGAATAATGACTACATCAAGCTTGTCCAACATGCGGCCCACAGGCTGCATGTGGCCCAGGATGACTTTAAATGCAGCCCAACACAAATTTGTAAACTTTTTTAAAACATTATGAGATTTTTTTTTTTGCAATTTTTTATTTAGTTAATCGGCTAGTGTTAGTGTATTTTATGTGTGACCCAAGACAATTCTTCCGATGTGGCCCAGGAAAGCCAAAAGGTTGGACATCCCTGGACTAAATCTTTGTTAAATAAATTTTTTTTTTTAAGATTTATTTTTATTGTTTTTGACAGAGAGAGAGATACAGAGACAAAGAGAAGGGAGAGGGCCCAGAACAGTCTCCACAGTTGCACATCATTGGTTTTTCCACATAGTTTCATTCCACAGGTGGGCAGGCTGCACAGGGCAGGAACTGGGCCAGGGTCTCACCCCGGTGAGAACTGAAGTGGGGCCCTCCCTAGTTTAGCACATGGGTCCGCACAGGCCAGGGCCGGGATTTGATCCTCAGTCCCCATTGCTGCAAAGTGAGCGCTCAACCCACTGAGCCATCCCAGCTTCCCCTAAATGGATTTTTTAACTGTCTCTATCAGGTGACTTCTCTGAGTATCCCAAATTAGCAGTGATTGAGTTTATTTCAGGTTAATGTGTCTTTCCACAATTTTTTTCTAAAAATTAAATAATTAGAGTCCTGGCACTACAAGTATGCATCGCAAATACTCTAATGGAAATGACTCACTTCTCTGAATGTAATCTTGGGGGAAATTATATACAGTAGCTTTGAAAGTAAAATAAGGAGTTAGGAAACAGAAAATATAACTTCTGATGACAGTTTTCTATTCTGTGTTTATTCTGATCAATGACTGGTTAGCTCTGAAACCTATCAATTAATTGAGAGTTGCTTCTTGCTTCACAGGTTATTCTTTGATTCGCCATATAATTAGTACAAGCTCGGGTGTTAGCAAAAGTCCTCATAGAAGTAGGGAACTCATATTATTTGATTGACTTTCCCATTACTTGCTGCTTAACACTTGTTATGAAAGCAGGAGGCTGCATGTTGTATATTTTTAGATCCCTGGATGAAAAACTCAGAAAAAGAAAGTCTTATTACCCTTAGTCATTTAATGACAGAATTACTCTTTATCCTATAGAATGAGTTAAGAAGCAGTGAGTGAAGTTTGCTTATTGTTTGTTATGGTCCTAATGCCATAAAATTGTTTCCTGGTGTAATAATTCCCTATAAATATCTTTTAAGCAACACGTTTTAAATAGGAGGTTTGGTCATATATAGACCATCTCTTCCCTGCATGACATGCCATTACGGTGATTTCTTTTTTTCAGCTTGGCAATACCCATAAATAAAAATGAAAAAATGCTCCGGTCGCCCATCTCACCCCTCTCTGATGCCTCTAAACACAAATACTCCAGCGAGGACTTGACGTCTTCCAGCAGGTCCAACGGCAATGGTCTGTTCACTTCTGCCTCCTCCAACAGAAAGCATAAGGCTGAGAACCAGCTGCAGTCTCATGCTGGAGACCTCGCGGCGGTATGTTGATGCTCTTCCTGTCCCGATCACAATAAAAGTGAAGCTGAGCACACCCCTGTACTCTTTCTCCAGTCTGGCATGGTGTGGTCACAGGCTTGAAGTCCCAGGAAGGCTCCTGAGGGCTGCTCTGGGAAGTCCTGGCACAGCCATGCGCTTCTGCCTCCCCCAACAGAGAGCTGTGGAGGAGACCAGAGGGGTAGCTGCTTCTGCTTAGGAAGCCTCTTTGCAGGATTTCATTTCTCAGTTTGAGAAGAAATCACCCTAAGTAACATTGTCCTGTAAATATGATGTTTACTAAGTAATACGGAGAAATTGGGAGTTTTAAACCAACCCACCTTTTCATTTGAAAAGAGTCTTTGCCCCAGGACAGAGTTAAACTTGGGATGGAAAGTTCGGGCCAAAATGTTGGTATTCCCGCTTCACTCTTGGTGACCAGTATAGCAGCCACAGTGTGGCACCTCGTCCCCACCCTGCTTCCAGAGACCTCCTCGGGTGGTTCTAGCACCCTGCATTGTCCCAGAGAGGGCAGGGAGGTGAGGTGCAGTCAGTCTAGCCTCATGTCTCAGTGGCCACGTGGCTTTGGTCCACTTGCTTCATTTCTCAGAGTCTGGTTGATTTGCAAAATGGTGTCATAAGATTTAAATGAGATAGTATCTAAAGAGCCCAACACCTGTGGACACCTGTGCAACTAACACTACTTGCTAGTTCCTCTTTACTGCCCCCTCTGTCTGCCAGCTGGCAGCCCTGGACCAAGCATCCTCTGGGGTTCATTCCAAACTCTCCCCACAGTTCTTTGGGTCATTGTGCCTGTCAAAACCAGTGGGGCTTTGTGAGACAGGGAGAGATGCGACATGAGAATAAGACCCTGCAAAAAGAGATGGGAAGGCAGCACTTAACATTGTACTTTAGCCCATGAATTAAAGAGCTAAAGGGTTGGTAGGTCCTGCAAGAGCCTAAATCTTACTGTGTAATCAGGAAAGTAGCCCCCTTGTGCACCCTCATTTGGGAACACTTATCTTTAACTCTAGCTGCAAGAATCTAAGACCATACTAGAAAAACCTGAAATAAAAGCTACCAATTCAAAATTTAAAAGCAAACAAAACTATTTTTTTGCCTTTAGATCCTTATGTTGCAAGAAACTATGGTATGCAGAGAATTGTAAAAAAAAAAAAAAAAAATTACAGACTTTATTTAGTCTTCTTTCACTAGATGTTTATTGAGCAAGTACTTACAGGGTACCCGGCACTGTGTCGAGCAAAAGAGTTGCAATGATGAGCTAACAGATGCAGCCCATGCCTCCAGTCTCACTGGGGACAATGGCTTATGAGGGATCGCACACAACCTTAATTAACAACCATGCCCGCCAAGAAATAAACGTGCAAAGTACAAGAGGCTCTTCAAACAAGGAGAGTTGATCTCCACATAAAATCGGTCCATATTTTAAAATGCATGTGTACACACTCAGTTTTAATTACCTCAGTGGAGTCTATCTGAACTTCATGACCAAAGATGGCTGTTTCCTAATCCATGCATTAAGCACACAATGGGTACACTATATTTGTATCCCCAGGAAAGGTAATTTTTTTAATTTTGCCACAGATCATAGTGTTCCTTTTTAAAACACATTTGAAATAATTTCTAGTAATTCCCTTTGGATTTTTCTAATCTTCATAGACAGCAAATGAGAGTCAGTCAATATATGGTTTCTCTCTCATGAGAGATTGTAGGCTACAGCTCACTAGTTCTGAAAGCTTGGGCCCAGGATCAGCGTCACCTGTAACTTGTTAGAAATGTGTGTTCTCACGCCGTCCCCCAGACTGACTGAAGTGGAGACTGCAGGTGGGGCCCAGCTGTCCCTATGTTAACAGCCCACCTGTGATGCAGTGTAAGCTTAGAGAACCACTGGGCTAGTCTGCTGGGAAAAGGGGCGGCCCGAGTGCTGAGCCAGGGCCTCTACCCACAACCGCGACTGGAACTTGGACAAGTTCCTTAACCTCACCAAGCGCCAGTGTCTGGATCTCTGAGAGTGGCCACACTTCCCTTTGGATAACTGTTGTGAGAATGACATTGGAAAACATTTATGTGAACCCCTCCGCTTGAGAACGGGAATGTGTGATCTCTTTTTCTTTATTTAAACAAAAATGCACCATCAGTTCTCAAGACACAAAACACAAGATAGTCTGTGTAGTAAGTTGTTCCTTTAAGTTTCTCAAAGACTACTGTGTTGTTTGTTGTTTAGAAAGCAGCTCACAACAATTCGGAAAACGTTCTCCACAAGTCACGGCCACAGACAGAGCCATGGTCTCCAGGCTCCAACGGCCACCGGGACTGCAAGAGGCAAAGGCTGGTCTTCGATGACATGTAAGTGTGGATTCTATTGACATGGTGAGGGCCAAAACGAAATGAAAACTCCACAGGTAGAGGGTTTATATGCATCGAAATTACACTGTGGCTGTGACCAGTGTGTCTGAGTCAGTGAAATGTTCCCCTCTTGAAGGGAACTGCAGCCTAACTTTAAATGGAGCCCTGAGTCCTGGTGGGACTTTTAAATGGCTAGTAGACCAGTACTAATGGGGTTGCATCCAGAATAGCAAAAAGCTAAGGCAATTGGCACTGATGAGTCTTACATTTTTAGTGCCTGTAATTGGTACAGTTGGTGGTTGTATGCTACCAAAAAGAGAAGCATTTTTGTTTTTATAAATTATCACAGGCAAAGGATGGTAGTGATTCGCTCCTGAAACCTCTCTTCCTCTAAAATGATATATTCTTTATAGCAGTATAAGCAATTCTTATATAGGAAAAAAATATCCTGTCAACGTTCACCCAGTCGTGGCACTAAAACCCAAGTATTACCTCCGTTCCCAGCATCAGTTTAAAGGGAGGAGAAACAAGAGAGGCAGATGAATGGAAGTGACCTCCTAGAATGCTCTTGAGATGATGAAAATGAGAAGTGGTTCAAATGATACTGAAAATGATATAGGCTCTTAGGGGGAAAAAAAATATGTCAAGGACAGACCTGGAAGGCAGAAGATACGGTTTCAAGAGCTTGACTTAATGCCTATTTTCAACTTCAGCTTCTCACTAAGCACCCAGTACATCTTGTGTGAGGCACTCCTGGGGTGGAACAGCATGTAACAAGGAGAAATCCAGCCTTCAGATTGCTTACAGCTGGCTAAGGGGACAGGCGATAAACCGCTAACCCACCCAAAGTTGGAAAATTAAAGGATGCTAAATGTCTGCAAATCTAGGGGAAGCCGGGATGGCTCAGTGGGTTAGGCGCTCACTTTGCAGCGCCGGGGACCGAGGATCGAATCCCGGCCCCGGCCCGTGCGGAACCATATGCTGAACTGGGAGCTCCCCTAGTTCAATTCTCTCTCTGTCTCTGTATATCTCTCGCTCTCTCTCTCTCCTCTGTCAAAATAAATAAATAAATAAAATATATATTAAAAAAAAAAAAAAAGTCTGCAAATCCTAGCTCCCTTATCAGAAAAAAGAAATTTGGGGGACACTTGTCTTCCAAGTGTCCAGCTAGGACCAGGTTAGATGATCTCTCCTAGGAGTATTCCTCTGGAGAAATGAAAGCTTTGTACAGAAGTGAGGGCTCTTCTATTCTCATCTTTCTCCCCTCCTCATCTCCGGCCCTAATTGCACCCGAGTGGAGACAAGGTCTAATAGTTACCTCTGTAAGCATATCTGAGTAATGGGAATACCAAGTTGTGGCCCTCAAGGATTACCAGGGCTTCAATAAACTAATCTGGGCACCAGATTTGGTGGTTAAAAGTCAGATTCACTTTTTTTTTTTTTTTTCATTTTCTGGACATGTTCCAAGATGGTTGGATTTACAAAAGTTTCAGGCTGGCTGAGAAGAATGGGTGCTGTTCTCTTCCCATGGCTGTGGCAACTGCCCTTGCAACCCCACACACAGCACACTCTCCTCTTAGCCCTCATCTCATCCCTGCCCCTCCCCTTATGCACTGCCGAAGCAGTGAGGGAGGTGGTCGTTGTTAAACAAAAAAATCTTCAATAACCCAAAGCTTTTCTGAAAGAAAGGGTTTATTGAGCCGAAATGCTAGCCAGAAAAGGAAAGGGTCCTGGGACATGCCACCTACCCCACCCACTGTGGTGCTGGATGGAGCCAACATGTGTGCCACCCCGGAGCTGATGGGTCCTTTCATTACACCTTATGTTTGTGGGAGAGGAGGTTACTATATTTTTTCATGTATAAGACAATACTTTTGTCTAAAATTGTTAGACCAAAAATTGGGCATTGTCTTATACATGGGAGTAGCCGGTGTATTGATTTCTTAATGTTGGGTTAGAAAAGTAGGGGGCATCTTATACATGGGGGGGGCATCTTATACATGGAGAAATACGGTAATTTGTTTTGAAAGACTACATTGGCTGCAGATAAGAGGGGACAGGAGAAGGAGAAATAGGGGCAGTTCTAGGGTGGGTGCACAATCCGTAAGAAAGACAAAGTTACTTCTTTTGATTGGTGACAGGTGACAGTACTGAAGTTCATGCATATGTGGGATGCGGTGGCATCTAGTGGTCACTACAGATGTTGATTCAAAGCTGCAGTGTACATTCAGAAATGTGAGAAGTCTTTTGTTAGTTGGCCCACCACTATCAACTGCCTAATTATTCGTCTCTTTCTCTCACTTTCCACCCACTGTCATTTAATTTAGGACATCTCAGAATTTTTCTTTTGTCATCATTAATCCCCTGGGCGGGGGGTATCTAATGGGAGTACAGTCAGTTGGTCAACTACCTATATAATTAGGATTCACTGGTATAAATCATTCACAGGAACTTTAACCATTTCTAAAACAGGAGATTAGAATTGTGTTTATGTGGAAATTTGCATTCAGAAGTCATAATCAAACAATCTGATCAAACACAACATACATTAGACACTGAGGTGTTAAAAGCATTAAACATTTCCAGCAAGTGATGTTATGTGCATGGTATTTAAACATACACACAAACACACATATGCATACATGCACACCTGGAAATTTAAAATGTAAAGAATTCTTCCACATATGGACCAGAAAACTAACTCAGAAATAACAACTAAATGGTTGGACTTGGATCTGCAGTTTCTTGGGCTGTTTACAAGGGGAAATGTTTCTCAATCTGCTAGGCTGTGGTTGGTAAAATTTTGTCACTGTGTACATCAACGAAGAGACTGTTATCATTGATTTTCCCATTAGCATTATCTCTAGTTTTTCTGGCTGACAGTGACAATATCCTTTTTGGATATAGATCTAATAGAATAAAAAAACACTCTTACATATCTATCATATGGAGAGAGAGAGACGTCGTATTCCAACTGCTCCGTGTCCCAACTGATTTGAAATCCGTAACAGTGATATAAACATGCTACTCAAACAGCCACATAGCCACTAAACTAAGAAAATCCAGGGAAGGTTCTTCATGCTTGAAAAGCAAAAATAGTCATTGCCACTTCCTCAAAACAATAAAAATATGTGTCCCCTAAGAGATCACTTGGTAAGGAAGTCCCCTAAAACTGTGTCCCAGGTTCAGTGGCTGGAGCCGGATACATGATTAATTAATTCTCAGTTATTAATTCAGGGGAAATGATGTATATGGGTGGCCTCCCCAGAAAGGTTCCCTGGGACCATGAAACTTAAGCCTTCCCCTGCTCCCTATCCTCTCTTTTTACATTCTGGGTCAGACTCCCACCAGCTGCCTTGTTGACAAGATGAGGATCTGATTCCTGGCACTTTCCTTGACTTCTCACTGAAAATGTCACCAAGCAGTGAAATGACCAAAGAGAGACCACCAGAAGAAAAGAAAGAACTAGAGAATTTATTTCACTGGCACAATATAGAGTTGATGGAAGTCCAATTACCATGATCCAAAAAGTAACAGATGCCACACTGTCATTTAATTTTTAAAGCCATGTCGTGCAGCGTTTTTAATAAAAGTAAACCCATCCTATGTATTGCAAATACTCATTAATGGTTGAATAAACATGCATTTCAGACAAGAGCCGAATCCAGTGGGCACTCAGAGACAAGTATTTAATTAACCCAGCTGAATTAGGGTAACATTCCAGAGGCAAATGCCTGCATTTTTCCTCATGAATGCTAGGGATCTACATGCAGGTGACATTAAATTCACGGGCTCCCAAGCCCCTTTTTCTATGGGACTTACCAATTAAACAGGCACCACTTTGTGCCTTCAGCATGCAGATGAAACTGAACAGAATAACACTTAAAATGTGATGTAGGTCAGCTTGTGCTGTGCAAATCTGCAGGCTGATTGGTGGCAGTGTGACCACACTGCCTCCCCTTCACCATGCATGACATCCACTGCTTGACAGCTACAGTCCTAAGGTGATGTGATGCTGGTGTGATTACCAAATTTTTATTTTAAAAAGAAGTCATAAGAATTTATGTCAACGAGTGACAGCACTTGATTCAATTCAAAGCCTAGAAACAGATCTTATTAGTGCGAAGCTGTGAGCTGTAAATTACTCGGCATCATAATTAGTCCATGATGGGGGAGTTCTTAGCTGGGGAAAATCGAGAGGGAACAACCGTGTCGTGAAGTCCTGAGCACAGCTAAGTGATGAGATGCTTAGCTGCAAACTCCAGCCTCTGTTCCCACCAGCCATATTGCTGCATTGGGAAGCCAGGAACCCCTCATGCCAGCTTTGCCTGCTGCTCCCAGCAGTAAGCGCCCATATTTCACAAGGAAGTCAGTCACGATCATCACATTCAGCCAAACTGCCAAACGTCCCCGTCTGT
This sequence comes from Craseonycteris thonglongyai, assembly GCA_004027555.1. Lineage (NCBI taxonomy): Eukaryota > Metazoa > Chordata > Mammalia > Chiroptera > Craseonycteridae > Craseonycteris > Craseonycteris thonglongyai. The sequence continues at coordinate 56,202 of PVKE010003559.1, forward strand.
CCTCATGTCACCAGTAACAGGAGCCCAGCCCCTTAAATCTCCGACATTGAGAACAGACCCCCTCAGCCACGTGGCGCTAAAGGCCACAGCATGTGAAATGTGGCTGGTGGGGAAGAAAGAGGACCTGGCATTTGCAATGTAATTATGCTCAGCAGTCTCATGGCCAAAGGATTTTAATTTTATAGAGGATGGGAAGATTCCTATATATAAAAGGTTGGGTCTCCTGAAGCATGATTTAGTTAAAGGACACCAGCTGAAATCCTTGAGTAGATGGTGTAATGTCAAAGCAAGGCACTGCCATGAAGGGAGGGAGGAAAGAAGAGAGGGAGAGGGAGAGGGAGAGGGAGAGGGAGAGAGAGGGAGAGGGAGAGGGAGAGAGAGAGAGAGAGAGAAAACATGAACACAAACTAGACTGGTGTGAGGTCAGGGGACATAAGGATTTCAGATCTCCCTGATTGAAATCTTAGCTCTCAAATCATTTTAAGGGTTTTTGCACAATTATTTTATTTTAAATGCCACACCCAAAGAAGAACAACCATCAGATTGATGAGTTTCTATTTCACCAGAAAGTTGCTTTTGACCGAATGACAAAAACCTACGATGCTCCGCCTGTGTGTCCTGGAAAGTGCACACTGTTTTCTGTGCGTGGCCAAGAGAGAAGCAGTTGTTGACAAGAGCCTGTGGCCTGTAAGAGATGCAATGACTGATCGCTGGTGCTTCTGAGAAGCCAGGTTCCAGGGACTCTAGGATCCCAGCCAACATCAAGGTTATGGACGCAAAAGTTGCATTTGAATCCTTGCTGCCTAAGTGCAGTCCACCTGCTTCCTTCAGGAAGCACTCAGCAAGCCAACATGGCACCCGGAGCCACTGACTCTGAAGTGCCCTCATCAGTAGTGTCGCTTAGTGCATCAAAATAATCACTTAACTTCTTAGGTGTCCTTCTTTATGGAGGAAGTTCCTAAAAGGTTGGGGACACAGTATCACCTCTGTGACTTATCAACTGGCAAGCTGACAGGATGTCAGATGATGAACTCATTTGGTATGCACTTGCCTATTTGCCCGATTTGGAGCTCATCTTCCCTAAGAAAATCATCCAGATTTCTGCTATACCAAGGAACCTGTTTGTTCAAACATGGCTGAGCTCTCCTCCTTGCCAGATTTCATAAAACAGGCTGGCTCTGCTGAAGTGGGTATTTCACAGGAGTAGGAATTACAGAAAGAAGTCTGCCAGCCTTTCCATGGGGGACTATTCAACTGGATCCCGGCCACAAAAGAGAACAAAAAGCAAGTTTGCTTTTATTCTCCTGTGCCAGAAGAAATATTGGGGTAGCTCAAACCCCTTTGCTGCTCAGAACTAAAGCCCTGTGTTTGTAGGTGGGGTGGTGGGAGGGTGAGACGAAGGATAGATTCTCTTTGGATCAAGTGCTCAAATGTGTTTCTGTTGCAGAGAATGCTTGTAATAAAGTTATCTGTGGCTAAGCTTTGCCTTTTTAGGTCCCTCAATCGCCATTTCTGAAGAGTCCAAGATACACAGTTACACATATGATGTTTACTTGAGCTTTTATTAGGTTTGCTCATGTATCCTCATAAAATACCAACACTGTGAGGAACAATGTGAAGAATGTTAATACCTAAATGAAAAATAAAAACTCTAGGTTATCCGTGTTAAAAAAAAATAGATTAGATGATGAATCTGTGTGAACACTGAGATAATTTGATTTCATTTTAGTACCTTTGCCCTATGACAGACTATAACTGCCATGATGCTGACATCAATTTTATTTTCCTCCTGGCTTGAACATTGCTGTCAGAGTGAAGGCTTCGTGCTAGCTAGCATGCATCCACTGCACTGCTGAACAGCCTGGGTGATGTCCCACTGGTCCCCTTGCCTTTATAATGATCTGATCTAGGAACGTGGCACTAGAAATCACCTAAAAGGAGAAAATGGGCCACTCATCAGGCAATCTTCAGTGACTCAGTATAGTGAGCCCTCCATTATATGTAGAGAGGAGAATTCTAACTAATGTGTTTGTAAATAGCCTCTGGATGCTACATTTTCTTCAGCTGCTGTGATATAGTCAGAAAATTAGATTTGTTACTTATCCATGTACCCTACTGTGAGATTTTGTAACTCAGCCTCCATATCAGGTTTTAAAAATACATTCATATGCTGCAGATAAACATGACATTCATTGAGGACCCCATATCAGGAATTAGGGCCCACTGCCATCCATAAGGGTAACTTAGAAGGCTCATAAAAACTTAAGATGCCATAGCTTATTACCAAGAGAATCCTTTCATGAGAAAGAAATGCATTCCAAATGATGATCCATTAGTGACAAGGCCTACCAGACAGGGCAAGAGAAAAAGGACCAAACTCATACACTAGAGTGGAGAGCAGATAATGATGTAGAGACTTTCAGGTTGCCATGGAGACATTCTCTGGCTCATTGGCTGTGACGTTGCACCCCATCAGAAGCCACCACGCCCTTTGAAGCTCAAAATGAATTCTGTGCTATTCAAGGGAGATTCGTTTACCTTCTCCCATGTGCATAAAACTACAGGATGGGAAGGATCAAAGCAGTCAGTCTACAGTGTAGACCCTGCTGAAAATGTGCCAGCTGCAAAGTGGCACATAGGCAATGACTATAGCCCAGTAGGGAATTAAGTGCCCTGACGTGTAGTGTAAACAAGAAGTGGTGTCTGAGATCAGCAGAGACAGATATGAGTATGGACCAAAGATACCACGAAGGCTTCATAGCAATAGAATTTGAGGGACAGTGACTTTTAGCACATAATAGGCCCTTAGTGAATGAGCAGAGAGGAAAATGTTCCAAATGGGAGGGCAAAGAATGAACAGAGTTTCTAAGGTGGGGATAGCATGTTAACAAGACAGTGAGGAGACAACCCTGGTGACATGGGTAAGACGGTTGGGTGAGATTACTGGAGGCCTGAACCGAAATTCCGTGGGCCCTTGGAGATTGATTTCAGGTCTGTGAGTAGAGTGGTGATATAAATGAAAGCCATATTTTATAAACTTCAGTCAATGATTAAAGCCCAGGATAGATTGGAGGAGAGTGAAACTATAATCCAGGAGAGGTGATGCGAGCCTAGACTTCTATGGTGGATGTTTCATTGAGAAAAGAAAGGAATGTTTATAATGAAGCACTTAGAGCATTTGATAAACAGGGAAGAAATGGATGGAAATAGCTGAACTCCTCTCCTGAACATACCGGCTCTGGGACCCCATCTGAAACCTAGAAGTCTGGTCTGGATTTGGCCTAGAGGTGGGTCTAATCTTCTACTTTGGAGCATGAAGCACAAGGAAAACCATAAAATAATACAGAGAATTTTTCAGGTCATAAAACTACTCTGTATGATACTATAATGGTGGCTACATGTCATTTCTACATTTGTCAAAATCCACAGACTGTACAACACCAAGAGTGACCCCTAATGTAGTCTGTGGATTTTGGGTGATAAAGATGTCTCAGGGTGGGTTCATTGATTGTAGCAAATACCCCACTCTGGTGAGAGATGTTGGTTATGAGAAGGCAGTGGATGTGTGGGAGCAGGAGATATGCAGGAACTCTATGTCTGTGCTGCTTACCATCAAACTAAAAAGACCCTTAAGAAAGTCAAGTTCAGGGGTGCCAAGATAGCTCAGCGGAGAATGCTTGCCTTGCAATCGCAAGGTTTGGGGTTCAATCCCCGACCCCGGTCCATGGAACCACATATGCTGAACTGCATTTGGTGCAACTGGTAACTGCCGAATGTTTTGGTGGTGAAGTTTCTTGCCTCCCATGCAGGAGGCTCCCAGTTTGGTTCCCACCCTGTGTGGCCCCACATCTACCTGTGTGGAATGAAACCATGTCACAACTAATGATGTACAACTATGGAGACTGCTCTGGGCCCTCCTCTCTCTCTCTCCTTCCTTCTCATCTTCTCTCAAGCAATCAAGTATAAAGTCCATTAAAAAACAACAACAACAAAAATAATGTAAATTGCTAGAATTATAATCAAAGACCAAACAAGGAGAAGCCAGGATGGCTCAGTGAATTAAGCACTCACTTTGCAGCCCTGGGGAACAAGGATCAAATCCCAGCCCATGTGGATCCATATGCTGAACTTGAGTGTGCTTCCAATCTGGGAGGCCCAGATGGGAAGTTCCCGCCCTGTACAACACCCGCCCACCTGTGTGGAATGAAACCATGTCAAAAACTGATTATGTACAACTATGGAGACTGCTCTGGGCCCTCCCCCTTCTCTCTGTCTCTCTGTCTCTGTCAAAAACAATAAAATAAATCTTAAAAAAAAAAACAACGAACAATCATTATGTGTTCAAAGGTCAACATATGGGCAGAGAGGGAAAACCACCATGTAAAGGCCAGTAAAACCATTCAAATGAAAGCAGTATAGATATTTAGGAGATGAACTAGAGAAAGCAGAGCCGGTGGGAGCAGGGCCTTCCAATGAAGGAAACCGCAGGCCTGGGCCCCACCCACCAGTGAAGACCCGCCAAGATGGATGGAAGGTTGCAGGCCTGAACGGCAGGAAGAACAGTGACAGGATGAAGACCCAAAGACGGGAATGTAATTACACACATGAAGGACATCTTGCAACTATGGTCCTCATTTCTTTGTTGGAAAAGTTAAATATACCCAGCATGGCACCACAGTCCTGGCAATATTTTGTGGGAAAGTAAGAGACAGAAAATCAATGCCTTTTGTTTCAGTGATTTGTGACCTGTGACCCAAAACTAATTATTTGCTGTGATCTCTGTGTATTTTTTTGTTTGTTTGGTTAAAACCATTAAAATGAGGATAATTGTTTTAGGTTACAATGTTATTGACATGGTATTTGTGGTTTTTCTAAGCATTTGGCCTCTTTTGGGTAAAAGAATGCTCTACCTAATTTTATAGTAAGGTGAAAGACCCATTAGAATCTGAAGAAGGCAGCTCAAAATAAGCATGTTAACAATAAGTTAAACAGTCCATGGTTAATACGTATCACTACTTACATCACATATTCCTTTCAGGGAGTCCTGGCTTATACTGGATATTCATGATCAGGTCAAGTTCATTGATTACATAATGACCCATAATTCAAAAAAAGTTTATGCCGATGGCACCTCAAGTATGCAGAATTTTAAAAATCTATCAGACTAAGCATTTAACGGTACTATCTGATGAGTGGGGTCATTACACACACTCAGATCAGTCTCTGGATGAATTACCTTCATCTCCCAGCAGAATCAGTGCTGGCCAGGGTTATTGCTGTAATAATGCACATGTCTGCTGTTAATGTTTACCAGGTAGCTAATCAGAGCTCAGGAGAATACATGCCACGGTTGCATTGTTACAAGGCAGAAATCATTTTACAATTAACTTCATAATAGCTGAAATGTAATCATACAGCATTATCTTTTTTTATTTCTCACCGTGAAGCTTTAAGATAATTAATATATATAGATAGATACAACTCTAGGCACCATTTATGCATATACATGACACTGATTTTCATAAGGATACATAAATATACTCACGGATACATAAATATACTCACCCATACATAGCCATACAATTATGAGGTATATTTGCAATCTTTACATTAAAAAAACTAGTGTTTTATGTAAATATCACATGAAATAAGATTTTTCAATTGTTTTCTTAACCATGCAGTAAAAAACCTGATTCACAAATTAGGCACTGGGGAGCCCTGTTAAAATCACTGTAAATGTAAGCAATCTATGTGCTGAGTGTGTTTTGCATTGCTAACTTAAGAGAAATATAATCGTGGTATTTTACATACGGGTAGTAATTTGGAAATGCATAAAGTACCTGATTCCATATTAAGGGGCATTTTTAAACTGTGATTCAAGTTTGAGCAAAAGGAAAGATTTATTTTCCAAAGCCCTTAACACTTCCACAATAATGACACTTAATATCCTCTCTTTGTAGGCCGCATAGTGCAGATTATTTTATGCAAGAAGCTAAACGGATGAAGCATAAAGCAGACGCAATGGTATGTTCCTTCTCTTTCCAGATACGTTCTTCCAAATTATGTTTGTACTGCACCTTCATCACTGGGACAATATAAGCAGGGGTAATTATAAAATCTATTACAAGGATGGCTGGGTCCGTTAAATGGAGAAATGTTTATATAATCAAGTGCTCATAGCCCAATAAATTATGACTTCAACCAATAATGTGTGACTTGGAGAAAGCCCTGGATAAATGAGTATTTTAATTTAGTCCTAAGATTTGAATAGTAACTAGAGGCAGTGGAATAGGGGGTGGCAGTATTTTTTTCCTTTAAAAATAAAATCTAGGTTTGCATTTTTCTGTCTCAATAGCCTGACCAACCCTTGGCTTGGTCCCAGAATCTAATCCCTTTTCAAAAAGACTCATGTTCTTCATGTGTTTATCTGCCAAAATGAATACTTCTCGGAAACTGTACAACACAGAAACTATTATACTTCACATAAGACTCGAAAGTCACCAAGAACTTTTACGTGAAGACTCTCCTGTTATGGAAAGCTTAAAGCTTTTCAGGCATTAGATAAAAAATTGTTTTTTGTGTGGTTTTTTTTTCTAAAAGAGAGCATATGGTTATTCCATCTTGAGGTGTCATCTAAGGTGCCTCCTCCCTCCCTGGGATGCCAGCTCTGTTCCTCTACAGCATTTATAACTGAGCTTGAGGAGCTGGAGATGAAGGCGGCATTTCAGATGCCCTTCGTCATATCAGTCCAGTGTTGGAGCTGTTCAGACCCTAACCATACACCTCTCCCAGTGCTACTGATGTTGCCCATCACATATTTATTTGATGAAGATCGCTGCCTCAATATGCTAGTGGATGGGAAGTAACCAGCCTATCAGAAAATAGAGAAGGGAAACAGAAGATACAGCTCCAGTGGAGAGTTCTGGTCACCCGAAGAAGCAGAAGCATGACCACCCCTGCAGAAGAGCATCACATTTTAAAGCAGAGTGAAATGTCCTGCCTCCATCATTCAAAGGGTCACCAGGATTATTCACTCAGTGTCATCTTGCCCAACCCAACGCTCTGCTCTAACCCTCTGGTCCCCTTACCCACCTCTAAGCATACCCAGCTCATGCCAGCGAGCCGGCTGCTGCACTTGTAGGCTCTTAAACGCACACACTCACAGTTTATAGATACTTACATACCGTCACTCTCATGCACACCGACACCTGCTGCCTACTCCCCACCACCAGTCAGATCATACCATTCCTTCCCAGAGTCTTTTTCCAGTCCCATCCCTGAGGCCTTCCCAGCCTCTCTGCAGCCCTTTCACGTGTTCCCTTTCCACCACCTTTTGTGCCCCAGACTCCTTGCTCTGCATTTCATTAGTTAGTCGCAGACTGCCTTACACAATGAACTGTCTTGTTGTCTTGTGGGTGCGCATGTTTTTCTCCCCAAATGTATTACATGTTCCTGGAAGGAACTTGTATATATCAAGTGCACATAGCACAGAATTGGGTGCTTCAGAAAACATTTACTGAATGAAAGGACTTTCTTAACCTGAAAGTATTGCCAGGAAATATTGCTCAATAGCCTATTAGGGTTATAAGCTGTTTAAAAATTTGATTTGCTAATGAGGGAGTTTTGCTCTACATTCCTATTTTCTAAGGCATCATTACAAGTGAAATTTTTTTTCTAGAGGCAAGACTTATACTAGCAATTAGAGTATTTGTGTAATTCTGTTTTGATTGATGAATGAGTATTTGAAAACTGGGGAGATTATGCAATTCACACTCAGGATATGTAATTATCCACAGAGAGTAACAGTGCATGGAACCAGGGACTTAATGGGTAAGCTTAGATGTATGAAACCCTAAGAATATAAAGCTGATTCTTGCTGATGTGGGGGAACATTAACATCAATTTAGATAACCTCATATAATTCAAAAACTGTTTTATTAAATTTCAACTCTATATCCCATTTTAGCTGAGCTGAAAAAGAGAGAACCTTGAGTTCTATCTCCTCTCTTCCTCTCCTTACTCTCACTCCTTAAGTGAAGGTTGAAATAACTTTAAAAAAGAAAAGAAAAATCACAATAAGCAAAAGGCATGGAGATATAAATGTCACAGACAATGTGAAAGACAATAGCCAAGGCCAGTAAACCATCAGTTGCAGTATGCCAAAAAAAAATAGGAAAATTCTTATGTGGAATCAGCCCTAGCAACTTTGCTGTATATTTAGCTTAGCATGGAGGGACGAGAAATGAGTTGCCAAGCCATTAAGATCAGAAAGAGGGACACAGAAATTAAAACAACCGTGAAGTTCTAAGCATTCTGGTTGGCAGTCATATGGATTTGGTACAATTCAGTGTATAACCATTCACTCACTTACCTTAAACCAGTGGCAATTTGTGACAATAACTAGTGAAAAAAGTATCCTATTTCTTTCTTCTCTCAGGTCCATTCACAGGACTTTGGAACTCCAAAGTCAGGTTTCTCAAAGTGTGTAGATTATTTAACAGTGATGTTTTAAAAACTATATACTTAAGGAAAACACTGTTAACTCTATTGATCAGGTCGAAAAGTTTGGAAAGGCTCTGAACTATGCTGAAGCAGCCTTGTCATTTATTGAGTGTGGAAATGCAATGGAGCAGGGCCCAATGGAATCCAAATCTCCTTACACCATGTATTCAGAAACTGTGGAACTCATCAGGTAAGCACTGTGTTTTCTTGCTGGGGGGTGGGAGTGTGGGAGAGGAATGTATGTGAGTCCTCTGAATACAGAGAAAAGATGTCAGCTTACACTGTTAGTTACCAAGACCAGTGTTCACCTCCAAAAGTAAGAGCGTAAGGTTATGCGCAGCACTTTTGCACTCCACTTCTTTTCTCTCTTTGTGAGTGAAGCTTCAGGAAGGAAGCTGGTCCGAGTGAGACGTGACATGCCCCTTCGCCCAGGTAGGAAGTGACAGATTTTTAATTCATTCCACCTCTATGCTACTTTTTTTGTATCTAATTCAGGTTAATGTAACCTCAGTCCTAACTTCACCAGTAAGTGACTCAGAAGTATTTAATGAAAAGAATTAAATCATGGGGATTTTAGGGGGGAAAAATCCATCCATGATATACTATCTCAGAGGGTCCTGCTGTAGTTCTGGTTAAGGTCAGGGTACAAGCATCATTCCCCAACCTGGGTTAGGACATGTAACGTGAGCAGAAGCACAGTTTCTGGTGCGAGATGCTTGCCTTCCATGATGGAGACCTGGAAAGGCACATCCTTAGTGTTTCTTTAATAAGCCATTAAGGGAATTTCATGAATTAACCCTACTGAAAACCTTTGTCATACAATTTATGTGTTTAGCCAGTTCAACTGTTTTGGATAATGAAAAATAATTCTTCCCCAAACTAACAAAAATCTCACTGGATGGGCACAGTAGTAGAATGGAGATGACAGAGGGTGGAATTAATGAACAGGTAGAATTTATCCCATATGAGCAACAGAGAAAATAGACTGGAAAGATCAAAGGATAGAGCCTCAAGCACAATGACAAAAGATACAACACAGGTATCTTTGGAGTTCCCAGAAGGAGAGGAAGACAGTAGAACTGAGAGAGTATTTGAAGAAGGAATGGCTGAAACTTGCCAAATAAGCAAAAGACATAAACCTACAGGCTCAAGAAGCTAAGAAAAATCCAAATAGGAGAAATGCTAAGAAAAGCACGTGAAGACAAATTATAACTACATTTCTGAAAACTAAAGACAAAGAAAATTAAAATTCTGAAGCAGCCAGGGAGAAATGACATGTTACCTATAAGGGAGCACCAATTCAAATGACAGCAGACTTCTCACCTGAAGCCATGGACTCCACAAGGAAGTAGCGCTACAATTTTCAAGTGATGAAATTAAAAACTTTCAAACCATGAATCCTAGACTTAGTGAAGCTTCATCATTCTTCAGGAATGAAGAAAAAATAAAATATATTCTCAGACAAAGGGAAACTAAATGTTTTGTTTCTAATAGACCCATCCTTACAGACTGGCTAAAGGAAGTTCCTTAAACATAGAAAGTAAATGACAAAATAGGAATCTTAGAGCATCAGGAAGGAAGAAAGAACAGAGGAAAAACAAAAATTTAGATACATGCAATGAACTGTCTTTATGAGTTTTAGAAATTATATTGGATGATTGAAACAAATATTATACCACCATCTGAAGTGGAAAAGTAAAGGGACCTACATGGATGTAAGGTTTCCACACTTTACCCAAAGTGGAAAATGCTGGTACCAGTAAAGTATGATGTCATGTACATATAATTGTAATACCCTGAACAAACACTGTTGATGTAAGACCCTAAACAACCATGTTGAAAACTGTGCAAAAAGATACAAATCCAAAAAACTACAAATCTGCATGCTGTGGAGATAGTATAATAACAGTATCATTTCTTGAGCAATTTATAATGAGCCAGCCTGCCATGCCAAAAGCTTTACAGATACTATCTCAGTTAATGCTACAAAAATGCAATGTTATTAGCAGTACTACTCTTACTTTATAAGTAAGGAAATGGAAGCTTAAAGATGTAAGTTTGTCAAAGCTCTCATAACTAATAAGTGTCTGAAGTGGGATTTGAACCCAGGACTCCCTGACCATTCCACATACTGCCTCAGCTCTCTCAAAGTCTGTAGTAACTTAGTATATTATTGGAGAAAGAAATGGCCATGGTGTCCCTGGTTCTAAGAAATAAATGGTATTAAATGAAGTTCATATAAGCCACTAGTTATGCACCCAGGGCACTTGCATTGTCAAAGTGTTTCATCACAGCGAAAAAGGGGTAAATCCAAGTATTCATCCAAGAACAAGGAATGGGTATTTTTTCTGGAGCTGGGCCTGGAAGGATTGAACTTTGCCTCCATCTTGTCAGCCACTCAGCCATAAATTAAAATTTGTAAAAATGCACATGTCACCATATACATGGATAATGCTTGAACTGGTATCACTCTCTGCTTCTGTAGCATTTGAACGTGTATTGTTAAAGAGCAGAAAGTTGCTAGATGGTCATAAAAGTCATTTTGCTCTAGTCATCACAACAATATAATGCTTAAGGAAAATGGGGCAGCATTGGCTAGCCTTTAAGAAAGAATTACGAGTAAGCACTATGAAAGACTAAGTACTGGGCAGAGAGAGATGATCTATTGTTAATGAGAAAGCTTTTTTTTTTCCATTTCTTTGGTTTTGCTATCTTTTTTTTTTTTTTTGCCTTTTTTTCCTAGATATGCAATGAGACTAAAAACCCATTCTGGCCCCAATGCCACACCAGAGGATAAACAACTGGCTGCATTATGGTGAGTGCATCATATCAGCTTAAAATAGCCTCCCAGCCTATATATCTTCATAGGCAAACCAGGTACTGAAATGCATAACGTTTTCTAGTGCCTTCTAACATGAAAACCTAATGCAGTTCTAGCGGTGAGCCCATCCCCTTGCATGCTGCTATACTGGTCATGATGTTCATTCAGTGATATGACAGGTCATTATACAAGGGGTGCATGTGTGTGTGTGTGTTTTAAAATGAGGTAAATCTGTATTTTAATAATTTGAAGGTAAATTAAGCCAAACATAATTTTTCTGTGTTTAACATTTTAGTTGCAAATCAAAATAATTCATCAGTCTTTTTACATGTGAGATTAGTATGACTAAATCAAGATGAGCATTATTGTTCTCAACACATTGAACTGAGGAGCAATTCATTACACTTTGATAATAAAAGCATTTATTTTATTTACTTTTTTTGAAAATGAAACATTTTAAATTTTATTTCTATTTTTCCAACTTTATTTACTTAAATACAATCTCCCCTTCTCTCTCCACCTCCCCTAACCTTTTTGTTGTTGTTGTTGTTCAGTTTATTGGGGTGACATTGGTTAGTAAAATTGCATAGGTTCCATGTGTACAATTTTGCAATACACTGTCAGTGTTGTATTATTGTGTGCTCACCACCCAGAGCCAGTTTTTGTTTTCCATCATCTTCCTCCTTCCAAAGCATCTATTTTAAAATATTAACTAGCATGGAATAGATTGTTTTCTATATCTATAATGATTAAAATAATAATAAATTTGTGATTATAAGAATAATCTTCCTGGGAAGCCGGGATGGCTCAGTGGGTTAAGCACTCACTTTGCAGCCCCAGGGACCAAGGATTGAATCCCGGCCCCGGCCTGTGCGGACCCATATGGTGAACTGGGGAGTGCCCCCAGTTCAGTTCTCACCAGGGCGAGACCCCGGCCCAGTTCCTGCCCTGTGCAGCCCTGTGCCCACCTGTGAAATGAAACTATGTGGAAAAACCAATGATGTGCAACTATGGAGACTGTTCTGGACCCTCCCCCTTCTCTCTGTCTCTGTATTTCTCTCTCTCTCTCTCTCTCTCTCTCTCTCTCTCTCTCTCTCTCTCTCTCTCTCTCTCTCTCTCTGTCAAACACAATAAAATTAATCTTAAAAAAAATAAAAATGAAAAAAGAATAATCTTCCTGGTTACATCTCCTCAGGACACCTCACCACACTCCCCCAAATCACAGGACACCTCTCTCTTGGTTCCTCCTATGATAGGGATCTAAATTTTTTGCTCTCTGAAGGTTCACACTCACTCTAGAACTTGATACGCTAGGTAGACAATCGAGTTGCAAAAATTATAACAGCAGTGGACATGAAAGAGAGGGTCTCAGGTAGTTTTACATCATCACATCATCTGGAGATTGGTGTGCTAGGAAGAGACCTTTACGTTGTAGTTGGCATATCAACACCACACCTGAGTTAGCAAGTAATTATGGGTGAAAAGCTTCAAGGAAACAAGGAAATGTCTCAGGAAATGCCTTCTGTGCCCTTTTCAAACTTTAAGCTCCATATTAGGATTAATAATGATGGTTAATAACTAACATGCAAGAGACTACTAATATACAAATAATAGATATATAAAATAAAATAATGGTAACTATCCTCAGCATGGAGTTTTTATTGTTTACAAAAGACATTCATTATCTGTTACTTTATTTGAACTGATTGTAATCCAGTAAAGTAGCTTAAAAATAAAGGAATAAAAATAAACAAATAAAAACAGGTGACAGGGAGGCTATTCTTTCAGCAAAGCCAATGCTGCCAGAAGTCCAGGTACGGTAGTTGGAGGGAAATCCAAGTAAGGCAGCTCTGCCCTGAAAGGCCCCCAGTAAGCAGTGAAAGCTGTGTGCTAGAGCTTCTTCACTCCTCTCATGGAGAGACACTGCCCTCTGGTGGTGGAAGAAGACATGGCCAATCCCACACCCAACAAAGCAATAAAGCTAGTATTAAATGATTTAATGGTACGTAAATATTAATATAATTATGGAATAACTCCTTGAACTTTTTAAGCATATCTTTTGAACAAAAGAAGGGTCAAATACTTACGGACATATACGTATGTAAAGGCATATTTGCGTGTGTGTGTATATGTATATATATAAAATCGTGATATAAATTTTGAGTGCCTTGGAACAAGATTTGTTTGTAAAGTCTTGTTTACAAAGGACACCCTCATGCTTTCAGGGCTCATTTTTCTTCTTTTGCTGCAGTTATCGATGCCTGGCTCTCCTGTACTGGAGGATGTTTCGACTCAAAAGGGATCATGCTGTAAAGTATTCAAAAGCACTTATCGACTATTTCAAGGTACTGTCTGACTAATGGGCAACATTGTTCCTTACATTCAGTTGTCTCCTTGTCAAGGACATTTTTGAGGAGCCTAGTAGAATCCATTGTTTGGGGGATAATGCAGAAACCCTTTCATACCCACATTAACACTATGATATAGTCATGGTACTCAGCGTTCAGAGAATAGCCTTGAGAGGCTATCTAATTTATCCCCTGCCTTGTGTCCAAGTATTAATACAGCCTCAAGCGAAAGAAGTTCCAGTTACCCATTCTATATCCTAGGAAATACAAAGGCTGTCCAGGAAATAGCCATAAATGCTTCTATTTTTCATGTTATGTGACTGAATACTTTCCATACATCCCTCATACATCTTGATAGCTAACACAAATTCCTCATGTTCACTTAGAGCTTCTTTGTCTTAGAAGTAACTACTTAGAACTTCCTACTGGCTATCTCCAATAGCTCATTTAGTTTTAATAAAGGTGTTATTTTAAATGATGAGAAATGACTTGTTAGAATTGAAACACTAGGACAATAGCAATGCGTAAATATGAAGTTAGAATTAGAACTTTTACCTATCTCAGGGAATGAAATCATTTTCATGGGGAGAATAAAACAAGAAAACCTTGTCTGATGTGCTGTGGTGGAATGGACCTGAACTAATAATTTGAGATTTCTGAGCCTCTACACTATCCATTTGTCTATACACAGGGGTCTCCAAACTTTTCAGCCCGCGGGCCGCATTAGCTAGCAAACAGCAGTTTGGGGGCCGACTACACACTCGAGGTCCAAATAAAAAAGAATCAAAACATAGATGTTGTTTTTAATTATTTATTTAATATTATTTCATTCAGATAAAAAGGTCTCCATGGGCCAGATGAGAGGGCCTCGCAGGCCACATCTGGCCCGCGGGCCGTAGTTTGGAGACCCCTGCAAGAAACAAGCAATTACACCATCTCTACCTCCACCAACCCTTTTTTAGACACACAACCATCATTTTAGACCCTTTAATTCCTAACTGCCTCTTCTTAGAGGTTAACCCTGATAACCAGGCTGATTTGGGGGCCTCATGGGCTATGTCCAGCATGACACTTCCATCCTGGTCATGCATGTAGGATAACCAGGTGCTTAGCCAAGGAGATAACTAACTGCCTTGGCCCATTGACCATCATGTGTCATAATGACAAGAACTGAAACTAAGCCTTTGCCTTTACTTTGGGCACCTGAGGTCACGATAAGTCATTTTCAAAAATTCTGGATCTAAGACCTAATACTAAAGAGAGTTTCTACAGTCAAGAAAAATATTTGGGGAAAGCCGGGACGGCTCAGCGGGTTGAGCGCTCGCTTTGAGGCCATGAGGACCGAGGATCGAATCCCGGCTCCGGCCCAGGCAGGACCCACGTGCTGAACTGGGGAGTTCCCACAGTTCGGTTCTCTAACTGTCTCTGTCTCTGTCTCTCTCTCTATCTGTCAAAAAGTAAAATAGAAATAATTATGCACTGAAGA